>JARUPZ010000001.1:9676359-9678859 GCA_031213475.1 Nereocystis luetkeana | reverse complement strand
GTAAAAGTAGTAGTAGTAGGAGTAGTAGTACTAGTAGTAGCAGCAGTAGTGGTAGTAGTGGTAGTAGTAGTAGTAGGAGTAGTAGTAGGAGTAGTAGTAGTAGTAGTAGTAGTAGTAGTAGAAGTAGTAGTAGTCGTAGTAGTAGTAGTAGTAGTAGTAGTAGTAGTAGTAGTAGTAGTAGTAGTAGTGGGAGTAGTAGTAGTAGTAATAGTAGTAGTAGTAGTAGTAGTAGTAGTAGTAGTAGTAGTAGTAGTAGTCGTAGTAGTAGTAGGAGGAGTAGTAGTAGTAGTAGTAGTAGTAGTAGTAGTAGCAGCAGTAGTAGGAGTAGTAGTGATAGTAGTAGTAGTAGTATAAGTAGTAGTAGTTGTTGTTGTAGTAGTAGTAGTAGTAGTAGTAGTAGTAGGAGTAGTAGTAGCAGTAGTAGTAGTAGTAGTAGTAGTAGGAGTAGTAGTAAGAGTAGTAGTAGTAGTAGTAGTAGTAGTAGTAGTAGTAGAAGTAGTAGTAGAAGTAGGGGTAGGAGTAGAACTAGTAGTAGTAGGAGTAGTAGTACTATTAGTAGCAGCAGTAGTGGTAGTAGTAGTAGTAGTAGTAGTAGTAGTAGTAGTAGTAGTCGTAGTAGTAGTATGAGTAGTAGTAGTAGTAGTAGTAGTAGTAGAAGTAGTAGTAGAAGTAGTAGTAGTAGTAGTAGTAGTAGTAGGAGTAGTAGTAGTAGTAGTAGTAGTAGGAGTAGTGGTAGTAGTAGTAGGAGTAGTAGTAGCAGTAGTAGTAGTAGTAGTAGTAGTAGGAGTAGTAGTAGTAGTAGTAGTAGTAGAAGTAGGGGTAGGAGTAGAAGTAGTAGTAGTAGGAGTAGTAGTACTAGTAGTAGCAGCAGTAGTGGTAGTAGTAGGAGTAGTAGTAGTAGGAGTAGTAGTAGGAGTAGCAGTAGTAGTAGTAGTAGTAGTAGTAGTAGTAGTAGTAGTCGTAGTAGTAGTAGTAGTAGTAGTAGTAGTAGTGGGAGTAGTAGTAGTAGTAATAGTAGTAGTAGTAGTAGTAGTAGTAGTAGTAGTAGTAGTAGTAGTCGTAGTAGTAGTAGGAGTAGTAGTAGTAGTAGTAGTAGTAGTAGTAGTAGTAGTAGCAGCAGTAGTAGGAGTAGTAGTAAGAGTAGTAGTAGTATAAGTAGGAGTAGTTGTTGTTGTAGTAGTAGTAGTAGTAGTAGTAGTAGTAGCAGGAGCAGAAGTAGTAGTAATAGGAGTAGTAGTAGTAGTAGTAGTAGAAGTAGGGGTAGGAGTAGAAGTAGTAGTAGTAGGAGTAGTAGTACTAGTAGTAGCAGCAGTAGTGGTAGTAGTAGTAGTAGTAGTAGTAGTAGTAGTAGTAGTAGTCGTAGTAGTAGTAGGAGTAGTAGTAGTAGTAGTAGTAGTAGTAGTAGTAGTAGTAGTAGTAGTAGTAGTAGTCGTAGTAGTAGTATGAGTAGTAGTAGTAGTAGTAGTAGTAGTAGTAGTAGTAGTAGTAGTAGTAGAAGTAGTAGTAAAAGTAGTAGTAGTAGTAGTAGTAGTAGTAGTAGTAGTAGTAGTAGTAGTAGTAGGAGTAGTGGTAGTAGTAGTAGGAGTAGTAGTAGCAGTAGTAGTAGTAGTAGTAGTAGTAGTAGTAGTAGGAGTAGTAGTAGTAGTAGTAGTAGTAGTAGTAGTAGTAGAAGTAGGGGTAGGAGTAAAAGTAGTAGTAGTAGGAGTAGTAGTACTAGTAGTAGCAGCAGTAGTGGTAGTAGTGGTAGTAGTAGTAGTAGGAGTAGTAGTAGGAGTAGTAGTAGTAGTAGTAGTAGTAGTAGTAGTAGAAGTAGTAGTAGTCGTAGTAGTAGTAGTAGTAGTAGTAGTAGTAGTAGTAGTAGTAGTAGTAGTAGTGGGAGTAGTAGTAGTAGTAATAGTAGTAGTAGTAGTAGTAGTAGTAGTAGTAGTAGTAGTAGTAGTAGTAGTAGTAGTAGTAGTCGTAGTAGTAGTAGGAGTAGTAGTAGTAGTAGTAGTAGTAGTAGTAGTAGCAGCAGTAGTAGGAGTAGTAGTGATAGTAGTAGTAGTAGTATAAGTAGTAGTAGTTGTTGTTGTAGTAGTAGTAGTAGTAGTAGTAGTAGTAGGAGTAGTAGTAGCAGTAGTAGTAGTAGTAGTAGTAGTAGTAGTAGTAGTAGTAAGAGTAGTAGTAGTAGTAGTAGTAGTAGTAGTAGTAGTAGAAGTAGTAGTAGAAGTAGGGGTAGGAGTAGAACTAGTAGTAGTAGGAGTAGTAGTACTATTAGTAGCAGCAGTAGTGGTAGTAGTAGTAGTAGTAGTAGTAGTAGTAGTAGTAGTAGTAGTCGTAGTAGTAGTATGAGTAGTAGTAGTAGTAGTAGTAGTAGTAGAAGTAGTAGTAGAAGTAGTAGTAGTAGTAGTAGTAGTAGTAGTAGTAGTAGTAGTAGTAGTAGTAGTAGTAGTAGTAGGAGTAGTGGTAGTAGTAGTAGGAGTAGTAGTAGCAGTAGTAGTAGTAGTAGTAGTAGTAGTAG
>JARUPZ010000001.1:6416359-6418859 GCA_031213475.1 Nereocystis luetkeana | reverse complement strand
CTACTGCTACTACTGCTGCTACTACTACTACTACTACTACTACCACTACTACTACTACTCCTGCTCCTACTCCTACTGCTACTACTCCTCATACTACTCCATCTACTCCTACTACTACTACTACGACTACTACTCCTACCTCCACTACTACTCCTACTCCTGCTCTTTCTACTTCTACTACTACTCCTACTCCTACTGCTACTACTACTACTCCTACTCCCTCTTCTCTACGTCTACTTCACCTACTACTACTACTACTACTACTACTACTACTCCTTCGGCTACTACTACTACTACTCCTACAAATACTACTCCTACTTTCCTACTTCTACTTCACCTACTACTACTACTACTACTACTCCTACTGATACTACCACCACCACCATTACTACTCCTACTCCTATCCCTACCACCACTACTACTACTACTACTACTACTACTACTACTGCTCCTACTCGTACTCCTACTACTCCTACTACTACTGCTCCTACTGCTACTACTACTCCTACTTCTACTACTGCTACTACTGCTGCTAGTACTACTACTTCTACTACTTCTACTACTGCTACTACTGCTGCTACTACTACTACTACAACTACTACTGCACCTCCTACTGCTACTACTACTATTCCTACTACTACTGCTACTACTACCACTCCTACTTTTCTACTTCTACTTCACCTACTACTACTACTACTACTACTACTACTACTCCTACTGATACTACCACCACCACCATTACTACTCCTACTCCTATCCCTACCACCACTACTACTACTACTACTACTACTGCTACTCCTGCTCCTACTCGTACTCCTACTACTCCTACTACTACTGCTCCTACTGCTACTCCTACTCCTACTTTTACTACTGCTACTACTGCTGCTACTACTCCTACTACTCCTACTACTTCTACTACTGCTACTACTGCTGCTACTGCTACTCCTACTGCAACTACTGCTGCTACTCCTACTGCTACTTCTACTATTACTACTACTCCTGCTTCTACTACTACTACTTCTTGTACTACTACTACTTCTACTACTACTGCTACTACTACTACTACTCCTACTACTAATCCTACTCTTACTACTACTACTACTACTACTACTACTACTACTACTACTACTACTACTACTACTCCTACCTCTACTATTACTACTACTCATGCTCTTACTACCTCTACTACTACTACTACTCCAACTACTACTATTACTACTACTACTCCTGCTGCTACTACTGCTACTTCACCTACTACTACTACTTCTACTACTTCTACTACTACTACTACTACTACTACTACTACTACTACTCCTACTACTACTACTTCTACTCCTACTCCTACTACTACTACTACTACTTCTACTACTATTCCTACTCTTACTACTACTTCTACTACTACTACTATTCCTACTACTCCTACTTTTACTATTACTACTACTCCTGCTCTTACTACTACTCCTACTACTACTACTACTCCTACTGATACTACCACCACCACCATTACTACTCCTACTCCTATCCCTACTACCACTACTACTACTACTACTACTACTACTACTACTACTGTTCCTTCTCGTACTCCTACTACTCCTACTACTACTGCTCCTACTACTCCTACCACTCCTACTTCTACTACTGCTACTACTGCTCCTACTACTACTACTACTACTACTTCTACTACTGCTACTACTGCTGCTACTACTACTACTACAACTACTACTGCTACTCCTACTGCTACTACTACTATTACTACTACTACTGCTACTCCTACTACTCCTACTTTTCTACTTCTACTTCACCTACTCCTACTACTACTACTACTGCTACTCCTACTGATACTACCACCACCACCATTACTACTCCTACTCCTATCCCTACCACCCCTACTACAACTACTACTACTACTACTACTACTACTACTACTGCTCCTACTCGTACTCCTACTACTCATACTACTACTGCTCCTACTGCTACTACTACTCCTACTTCTACTACTGCTACTACTGCTACTACTACTACTACTACTACTACTTCTACTACTGCTACTACTGCTGCTACTGCTACTCCTACTACAACTACTACTGCTACTCCTACTGCTACTCCTACTATTACTACTACTCCTGCTTCTACTACTACTACTACTACTACTACTACTACTTCTACTACTACTGCTACTACTACTACTACTCCTACTACTACTCCTACTCTTACTACTACTTCTACTACTACTACTACTGCTACTCCTGCTCTTACTACTTCTACTACTACTACTACTACTACGACTACAACTACTACTATTACTACTGCTACTCCTGCTCCTACTACTGCTACTTCACCTACTACTACTACTTCTACTACTTCTACTACTACTCCTACTACTACTCTTACTGCTACTACTTCTACTACTACTCCTACTACTACTACTACTTCTACTACTATTCCTACTCTTACTACTACTTCTACTACTACTACTATTCCTACTACTCCTACCTCTACT
>JARUPZ010000001.1:6383859-6408859 GCA_031213475.1 Nereocystis luetkeana | reverse complement strand
CCTACTACTACTACTACTACGACTACTACTACTACTACTTCTACTCCTACTTCTACTACTACTACTACTGCTACTACTACTACTACCACTAACACTACTCCCACTACTACTACAACTACTACTACTCCTGCTACTCCTACTACTACTACTTCTTCTACTACTCCTGCTTCTACTACTCCAACTACTACTATTCCTACTACTACAACTAATACTACTACTACTACTCCTGCTACTACTCCTACTGCTACTACTCCTCATACTTCTACATCTACTCCTTCTACTACTACTACGACTACTACTCCGACCTCCACTACTACTCCTTTTCCTGCTCTTACTACTTCTACTACTACTCCTACTCCTACTGCTACTGCTACTACTACTACTACTACTACTACTACTCCTACTGTTACTACTACTACTACTCCTACTTCTCTACGTTTACTTCACCTCCTACTACTCCTACTCCACTACTAGTACTAGTCCTACTGTTATTACTACTACTACTACTACTACTACTACTACTACTACTACTACTACTTCAACTACTACTTCTACTACTACTACTACTACTACTACTACTACTACTACTACTACTCCTACTGATACTACCACCAACACCATTACTACTCCTACTCCTATCCCCACTACCACTACTTTTACTACTGCTACTACTCCTGCTACTACTACTACTACTACAACTACTGCTGCTGCTCCTACTGCTACTTCTACTACTACTACTACTACTACTACTACTACTCCTACTCCTACCTCTACTATTACTACTACTCCTGCTCTTACTACTCCTACTACTACTACTACTACTACTACTACTACAACTACTACTATTACTACTCCTACTCCTGCTCCTACTACTCCTACTTCACCTACTACTCCTACTTCTACTACTTCTACTACTACTACTGCTACTACTACTACTACTCCTACTCCTACTACTACTACTACTACTACTACTTCTACTCCTACTCTTACTACTACTCCTACTACTTCTACTACTATTCCTACTCTTACTACTACTTCTACTACTACTACTATTCCTACTACTCCTACCTCTACGATTACTACTACTCCTGCTCCTACTACGTCTACTACTACTACCACTACTACTACTACTACTACTACTACTACTACTACTACTACTACTCCTTCTCCTACTACTACTACTACTGCTACTACTACTACTACCACTAACACTACTCCCACTACTACTACAACTACTACTACTACTACTACTACTACTACTACTACTACTCCTACTGATACTACCACCACAACCATTACTACTCCTACTCCTATCCTTACTACCACTACTTCTACTACTGCTACTACTGCTGCTACTACTACTACTCCTACTACAACTACTACTGCTACTCCTACTGCTACTACTACTATTACTACTACTACGGCTACTACTACTACTCCTACTTTTCTACTTCTACTTCACCTACTACTCCTACTACTACTACTACTACTACTACTACTACTACTACTACTACTCCTACTATTATTCCTACTCCTACTTTAATAACTACTACTCCTTATCCCACTACTAATAGTCCTGCTCCTACTACTCCTACTACTACTGCTGCTGCTACTGCTACTACTACTACTAATGCTACTTCCACTACCACTACTGCTACTGCTGCTCCTACTACTACTCATACTACTACTTTTACTGCTACTACTACTCCTACTCTACTAGTACTACTCCTGCTCCTACTACTCCTGCTTCTACTACTACTACTACTTCTACTACTCCTACTACTACTCCTGCTCTTACCACTACTTCTACTACTACTACTATTACTACTACTACTCCTGATCCTCCTATTCCTACTTCACCTACTACTCCTACTTCTACTACTTCTACTACTACTACTACTACTACTACTCCTACTACTACTACTACTACTACTTCTACTACTACTACTTCTACTACTACTCTTACTACTACTACTACTACTACTTCTACTACTATTCCTACTCTTACTACTACTTCAACTACTACTACTATTCCTACTACTCCTACCTCTACGATTACTACTACTCCTGCTCCTACTACTACTACTACTACTACTACTACTACGACTACTACTACTACTACTACTACTACTACTACTACTACTCCTACTACTACTACTACTGCTACTACTACTACTACCACTAACACTGCTCCCACTACTACTACAACTACTACTAATACTACTCCTACTACTCCTACTGATACTACCACCACAACCATTACTACTCCTACTCCTATCCTAACTACCACTACTTCTTCTACTGCTACTACTGCTGCTACTACTACTACTACTATTACAACTACTACTGCTACTCCTACTGCTACTACTACTATTACTACTACTACTGCTACTACTACTACTCCTACTTCTCTACTTCTACTTCACCTACTACTCCTACTACTACTACTGCTACTACTACTACTACTACTACTACTACTACTACTACTACTCCTACTATTACTCCTACTCCTACTTTAATAACTACTACTCCTTATCCCACTACTAATAGTCCTGCTCCTACTACTCCTACTACTACTGCTGCTGCTACTGCTACTTGTGATATGAATCGAGTGCTCATGGGCTATAGATATAGATAATATAGTCGGCAGTTTCGTAGCCTGAGGAATACGAGAATAATCCAAAGAATGGATTAACCCGGCGGATATTCCGGTAGTTGAGAGTAACCGTCTTTTAGGAATGTTCTCTAAGGCGGATAGGCCGTTAGACAAGAGTAATGTTCCGTAACGCAGATAGGATCGTAAAGTGAGAAGTTCTTATTCTAGCAGAAGAACTATCGGTAGCCCTAGGAAAGTTATTTAGGAGTACGTTAGATAAGAAGAATTTAGGAGAGCTCGTAGCGTGGGGTGGGACGAGTATATCTGAGCGTCGAGTCCCACCCCCCTACCTCTCACTTCTCTACCAGAGCACCTCCTCAGCTCTAGTCATCAATAAAGAAGATCTATATAAGAAGAAGCGAAGCACTGCTTCCCAGCTGCCAGAAAACACCTGCGTCCCTTACCCTTACCCTATCCTCGACCTCTGATATCTTCACATCTGACGTCTTCGCATTCGACGAACCTTCTGGCCAAGCTGAGGACTGCAGCGCTTCTTCTAGATCTTCTCACGATCATGTGAGCCATCCCTACCCGGGAGGCAACTGGTTTTGAAGTCAACTTTTTATTTTTTGTTTCTTTTCGTTCCTTGTTTCGTTTTTTCTTTCGTTTTCCTCGCTGTCTATTTTCTTTCTTCGTTTGTTTTTTTTTCGAACCTGCGTTCCCGAGTGCGTTTTTAGTGCCGACGACTGTGACAAGCTGCCTAGTGGCGACAGTAGACGTTGCTCCCCTCTTAGTATAGGTGAGTAGACGCATTCTTCCCCCCTTATCAGGCACATGTACAAGTACGTACAAGTTCTCTCTGCTGTTTCTTAGTAGGTACTCGTCATATAAGTACTACTGCTGCTCTCGGCAGTGTGATGAGGTATGTTTTTCCGCGCCCTGTACCCCGTCTCCGCCGTGGAATGACGAGATCGATCACCTCCACGATACGTGACACCATGTGGTTGAATGCACCTGGAGACCCCCCCAAAATGACATCGTGCTCATCGCGCACAACAACGCAAGCGTTTTTTTACAACAATGACCCCCTCCGCTTCGATGTATGCCCGCCCTTTCATAGGGAAGGCACGTAAAGAGTAGGTGGAACTGCTCACATTAACCCCCCCGCCATTTTATCTGCACCTTCCTGTATTGACAAGCGTTGTATGGGATTTGACCCTTACCACGACTACAAAGAAGCTGCTGTAGTACTGGTAGGACACCCGCAGCAGTATACTGATACGTGGATTTTTTTTTTTAGGAACAGCGGTTGTGTGACTAAATACGCCATTCCTATTATATGCATATGTGAGCAGCCTACGAACGGCTCGGCTATAATTGCGAATTGTATCCATTGGTATCCATCGCGTGGGATATTCGCCTGCGAGTTTTTGAACGACCATACCTGGTACCTGGTACCTGATACGAGCGATAGTATACGTATGAATTAACCATACTGGCGACCCCCCCCACAGCGAGAATAGCCATAAATGTACCTACCTGGTATTTTATTTGAATGCCTTGGTTACAGGATTTCAACACACACACATAGTAGCCTACTTAGTCTGGTATACGAGCGAGGTACCAATAGGGGTACGTAACACTATTTTAGTGACGAAATCTCCCGTGACCCCCCCCTTCCTTCCTCACGATATATTTAGGTAGACAAACGATGCACGGTCGGTGCCCCTTTCTTGATGTGATGGTGTAGCACATCCACCGTATAGGAATGCATATATTTATACTCGTACGTAGGCGAACCTTACCTGGTTGCACGTATATACACTGCGAAGAACACACACGTACGGGTAGCGCTCTGGGAATACCAGGTATACCTGTAGACAATTCTTATATGGTTGCACGTAGCTCTTTAGGAATATATCTGCAGGAGGATTTTAAATGTTGCTCATTGGGACCAGCTTATATTTCTGTACCCCTCTTCAGATTGCCCGTCCACACGCTGCTTCTACCATGCAGAACAGGCTCTATGATGCACTACTTTCCTGCTACTCTACTATAAATACAGGACGCATGCTGCGGAAATTAATCGGATTTCTGCTATTTATGCCCCACCCCCACGGCCTATAGGATACAAACGATGTCTATTATTTTTAGATTTTTTTTTTCTACTGCTCTTTACTTGCACGTTTGTTTTCCGGCATTAACGACTTTAAGCGGCTTTATGTTGCCGAACCTTGTCCGTCTGCTGCCTAGGCGCATTTAAATTTGCCAGTTTTAAGCCAGAAATATGGTATATATATGCTGCACCAATATGTCCGGCTACAGCCTCTTACGTGCACGTTCCTCAGCGTTACCGACGAAACGAGGCTTTGTGGCGCGCAACCTTGCCTACTGCTGTATACGTCTACCCCCCCCCCAGCTGTAGCACATCAAAACAGAATGTATGCTACCTGATCTGGCCCGAATATTAGTTTGGTCGTGTTTGTTTTCCCTTTCTTTTTTGTTTTCGACGTGTGCCTTCTTCTTTTTTTTCTAATCGTTTCTTTTTTTGCTCCCGCCTTAAATCAAAGCAGGGTAGACACTGTTCAAGTTTGTAACAAGTGTTATTTTCCAACGCACCCCACCCCCACCAGCTTTTACAAATGAAGCAGGGTACAGGCTGCCTAGAACCGTAACACCACAAAGGCTACACAAACTAGTAGACAACTGTTTCTCCCATGTTTGTCCAGCTCATCACGAAAACAGCTGCTGCAAGCTGCTCGAATATGGAGCATAGTAACTGTGGCCCGGGCAGTGACCATTTCCGAAAGTGATGAACTAAATGCTGGTCAAACTAACACCAATACACAACATCCTTCGCGGCGGATTAGCGTCTTCGACTCCCCCAAAGGAGCCGATTGATACTCTTTTCCATGTTTTTACGTACCGGGGTCTATTTCTTATTTTTATTTATTTTTTTTGTTCCCACTTGTGCCACCTCTACGATACCCTAAGTATCTCACAACGTATCGGGCCTCGCGACCCCCGAAACGTATCGGTTGCTGTCTGTTTCTACCACGGAACGAAAAACTGCCCACCGTTCAAGTAGGGAATCGCCCGATATGCTGTGCAGCTACCAAATAGTGCCGGCATGCTGCAATTTTCCCCCCGACTCGACCTACACGTTGCCTTTACGGGTACTCTAATTGTATCCCAACGAAAGGTCTTGCACTGCCCACGCCCAGTAATCGTCACGCCCTGTTATCACTACGAACATTGGACATTTCAGACGGAGTTCTGTTCAATTCGGTTCAACTGATATCACTTGAGTGACTCGGGCGCGACTACCGTCAATCACACGCGAGGCGCCTGAAACTAGCTAGACGTCCTCAACTAGAAAAATATCCTTCGACGGGCACTATAATTGTGGCACACCCCCCTCAATACCCCTTATTGTACGTCCTTACCGTCACTCCTTTCTGTCCCCTAGATCGGTTTGTTGGTATTGTAGCCGCCTACCCTGATCCAAGCCTGGATCCACCCGCCCTCTCCATCTTCCACCAAACCTTTTCCCGCCCCAGTACAAGCGTTCTACCCGCCTAAACATGGCCGAGAAAGCTTCCTCCACCGACATGCCCGGC
Source organism: Nereocystis luetkeana (assembly GCA_031213475.1). Lineage (NCBI taxonomy): Eukaryota > Phaeophyceae > Laminariales > Laminariaceae > Nereocystis > Nereocystis luetkeana. The sequence goes on along the minus strand of JARUPZ010000001.1, from coordinate 6,402,643 downwards.
GCCCCTTCCCCCGACACCACCAACCCCCGCGAGGCGAGGTATGCCGCAAGGTCCTCTCGCGCCACGGACGACGACACCCCCGGCTTCGAAACCATTCTGAGTGACCTCGCTCTACACCCCACCACACCGGGATCTTCTCCACTGGGAGCAGGCACGGCCAGTGCCGGGCCTACCATCAAACCGGAAGTCTCCGCACAGGAAACTTCCACCCCTGCTCTCAATCCGGGGCACTACCAAGGCGATCCCACGGCTCTCCGTGAGCGCCGCGCGGCCCTCAAAGCCCACCACGAGCAGCTCCTCCTTCTTGCGAAAGAAAGCGCTGACCTCTTACTCGTGTTACCGCCCTCTCCTACCCCTTCCTCGAACCCCTTCGACCCCACCTACGAGACTGCAGCTGCGACCACGGCCACCACGGCCCAACCGCAGCCGTCGGCTCCGCACCCTGGACCACCCTTTGCGTCCGCCGCGATGTCTAGGACCACCACCTCCCAGCGCCCCCAGAACCAAGCTGGGACCACAATGTCCCAGGCACCACTACCGGCCCAATCCTTGCCAGCCCCCAAACCCACTGGGCACCGGCAACCGCAGACGTTCGGCTTTGAGTCAAATGACTGGGTCTTTCTGGACGCCAAGCTCCGCTGGATGCAGAGTACACGCGACCCGATAGCCTCAGATGTCTCTATAGCGGCACACCGCGTCTGGCGACTGTTCACACCCGACTGCGACCCGTCGATCACCTTCGTTCTGGCCCGCGCCGCCACCGAGGGTGCCTCGTCCGAGTTCATCGGGGCCGCCCACACCCTTTTACTCGAGCTAAGGTATTTCCACTCCAACGCCGGCCGCGGCTACGTGTGGAACCCGACCGAGTCTCGACCCACCCCTCCGACACCCCCAACCACCCGCCCCACAACGGATACGCCATCGCCGGCGACACCGCCCCTTCTCATCTCGACAACACCTCCCACGACGGCAGCGCCCCCCTCCACACGAGCGCTCAGCCTGATGACGAGAGCCTCTACGGAGCCCATGACGGAGGCGGAACGTCGCGGTGTCCCACGCCCAAGCCCTCCGTGCCCACGGTGGTCATTGCCTCAACTGCAATGGCACGGACCACAACATGAAGACCTGCTCCGAGGGCTTCCTCAACACGTCCGGCATATTGAACCCGGCGCTAGGACAGCTGAACGACGGCGGAAACGCCTCCCGCCAGTGGCAGCAGAGGATGCTCTCTTACCGCCGGGGGCAATACGAGCGCAACCTGGAGCGGAGTTCCAACCGCTACGACAACAACCGTCGAGGCAACAACACCAACCGTAGCGGAAACTCCAACAACAGCCGCTCCAACTATAACCACTCCCGCAACTACCGCGGCGACAACGGGCGCTCCAACAACTGGCGCCATAGCAACGGCCGGAACTACGACAACGGCAACCGACACTCGCCAGGGCAACAGTTCCGACAACAACGCATCGAGCCTGCCCCCTCGTCTTCCGCGTTGACGGTTCATACCCCTGCGACCAACACGTCCGCACCTGCCGCCCCCGTAAACATGCGGATGGGCAGCAACAACTCGACCACCCACTCGAACCAACGGCAGCCGGGAACCTTCCGCACCAACTGACAAGCCGATGGTGGAGCACCTGCCGCATCTCCACCAACAGCATCTATTGCGAGCACCCGAGGCTCTCAGGACGCACGCGTAAATCACGTGCACCACGCCTCCCCGACCCCTGCCCCCGCATGCCCCCCCCCTACCCCAGCCCATTTCCCAGCCACTTGCTCAAGCACTGATCCTCTTGCTCAAGTGATTGCCTTGAGGTGTGGGCGGGAGGAGGCCGAGACGCCGAGCCTCACAAGGATGCTCCACTCGACGTCTTCCGGCGGTGAGCAACGCTACTTGCCGACCATTGCCGAGACCCCAGACATTGCTACCCTGGGAAACGTCTCGACGATTACGGCTACCAGCGGTTCCGGTTCACACGAAACTACCGTTTCGTCGACCGGGCCATCGCCCCCTGAGCCTGCCTCTAATTGGCCGCTCCATACGCGCTTGTTCCAGCATGCGCGCCTTTCTTGTGACAGCGTTGGACCCGCGAACGACGGGCTTCCACCGGCTGCCACGGTGTTGACACCACCGCTGCCCCTGAGCTCGAGGGGCAGTCCCGTATTAAAAACGGAAGACTCGCGACCAACGTCGACCAGGACATGCCCTGAGCCCCCTGCCCCGTCCTCCTCGCCTGCTTTGTGCAACGCGTGGACACGGGCCCCAGGTGTGGTATCTCCTAGCGAGTATCCCCCTGTCCTCCAAAAGTTGGACGACAGGGCCCTTCAGGGTCGTCTCGCCCGGCGTATAAGCCCCGGCGTGGACCCCCCCGGTACCTCGGCTTTGCCGAGCAATTCCCCCGCGAACACGAGGGTCCTGATCAGCACCGCTAGATCGTGGCTGACTCTACCCCCGTCGACGCCAGGTGGCGATAGAAAAATTATCGTCAACACCTTTCAGGGTCATCTCGCCCGGCGTATAAGCCCCGGCGTGGACCCCCCCGGTACCTCGGCTTTGCCGAGCAATTCCCCCGCGAACACGAGGGTTCCGGTCAGCACCGCTAGGTCGTGGCTGACTCTACCCCCGTCGACGCCAGGTGGCGATAGGAAAAATTATCGTCGCCCCCCACCCCCAACAACCAACACGCCATCAACAGCTCACACCACCGCAGAGGCCCCCTCATCCTTTCACTTGTTCTAGGACTCCTCTTCCGTCTTTTCGCAGTGGTACCTGTGCGACATCGAACACGATGGCGTCACATACAACTGCGCCGAGCAGATGATGATGGCGCAGAAGGCTGCGCTCTTCGGGGACACCACAACTGAGCGCCGCATCAAAGCGACCCGCGACCCGGCCGACCAAAAAGCACTTGGACGCACCGTTTTCGGCTTCGACGAACTGGTTTGGGAGCGACACCGCTACAACATCGTCCTCAACCTCAACTTCTCCAAGTTCCGCCAACACTCGGAGCTACGGCGAGAGCTGGCGGCAACGGACGACAAACACATTGCCGAGGCCAGCCCGCACGACCTCATCTGGGGCATAGGCCTCAAGGCCGACAATCCGGACGCCTGCAATCCGACGCGTTGGCGTGGTCGGAATCTGCTGGGCCGGGTACTGATGGACGTCCGAGAAAGCCTCGACTCCGATCGCCTCCCCCAACTTCTTACTGGTACCAGTCCCAACGACCCAGAGCAAACACCCGCCTCCACCGACTCAACCCGGGTCTTCCCCACCGCCGACGACATCCACGAGCCAAGCCCGACCCCCCCACGGCAACCGCCTAACTCCCCACTTGGGCTGCTTCTACCGCCGTCTACACCCGACGCCTACCCCATCAGCCACTTCGCCCAAGTGTCCACCATCAACACCGCAGCCCACAGCCACCTTCCTACCCGTCGGCCGCCGATACCGGAACACGGACCATGCCTTACAGGCGGCATCATCACCGTCGACGACGCGTCGTTCACGACGAAGGTACTCGTGCACAGCGGCCCCGACGCCACTACCCGCCGCGAACTCGTGGCACTGCTCGATACCGGCTCGCCCCAGTCGTTTATCACCGCAACCGCGATGGAACAACTGAAGGCCTCCCAGTCAGCCACCGACGCCTGCGAACGGCACAGTTCCCCCCGTTCATGGGGAGGCTTCGGCACCTCAGCCCCACTCTCCACCTCCGTCTCTATCCGCTTAAGCATCCAGTTTATGCGCCTCCAGACCCCCACTGCTGCCCTAGCAGTATGGGCCTGCGTAGTTCCTGCTGGAACCATGCAGCACCCCATCCTCCTGGGACGAGACAGCTGGATGCGCTTCGAGCAACGCTCGTATACCACGCTCCGGCAACAGCCCGCCCTCCCCCACCAACCTTCCCGGCGAACCCGTGGTGAGCTCTCTTTAAGTCACCACGACCCCAACGGAGCCTCAGCATTCATTCCCGACGATCGTTCCACTGACGACGTCTACCACCTCCGATTCGCCGGCAACAAAGCTATTTCGCTTTCCTCTACCCCACAGCTCGCCAAGGTCAACCTGGTGCGCCAGTCAGGCGCTCCAGCATTGGCCGGGAATTACATGGTGAACATGCTCCTCCGCGAGAACCCCCTTTCCGACACGGCGATTTTCGTCTCCGACGGGTACCAAACGGTCCCCCTATCTGGATCTACCGAACTCGAGCCGGGTGACCTCCTCGGAACCTCCTGCTCCCCACTGGTACAGGTACCGCTCGCCACCCTTGGGCATCCCTCCTTAAACCCGCCGCTCCCCCCTCCATTTCCGGACGTACATGCCCTCCACAACAACATCCCGGTGGCCGACCAGAGTCCACCAACAGCCGACCCCTCTACCGCACTAAAAGCCCCGTGCCCACAGCTCCTTGCACGCCTCGACGCCGACCAGCGCAACAGCTTCCTCGACCTCTGGGAACGCCTGCCGTTGCACCTACGCGACGTCAACTTCGACCTTCACGGTTCTGGATGGACCCCATCGGTGATCAACAACTTGGGCGACGTCCTCTGCGAATTCCAGGACGTCTTCTCCACGTCGAAGACCGACTTCGGCTCGTGCTCGCTAATGCCGTTCAAGATCACGGTACCTCCGGACAGCGCACCGGTCACTTCCCGCCCCTACAGGATCAACCCCATCCTCGCCAAAAAGGCCGACGCCGTATTGGACCAGTACCTGGCTGCCGGCCTGATCCAGCATTCCACGTCGCCATACTCCAGCCCTATGGTCGCCATCCCCAAGAAAGACGGAGGTGTTCGCATCACAATCAACTACAAGAAGCTCAACGCCATCAGCTCCCTCGGACAACTCCCCATCCCCCGCGTCGACGAAGTCCTCGACTCCTTGGGTAAAGGTCGCATCTTTTCCCTCTTCGACCTGGTCTCCTCGTTCCACCAAATCACCATCGACGAGGACACCATCCCCTTGACAGCGTTCTGCACACCGAACCGGTTATTTGAGTGGCTTGTTATGCCACAAGGCAGCAGCGCCTCCCCCGGCTGGTTCGTTAAGGTCATCAACGAGGTCATCAAAGGCCTGGAACGCGTCGCCGCGTATCTCGACGACATCATCGTCTTCGACCCCAACCCCAACGACCACGTTGCCAACATCAGAGCTCTCTTCGGACGCCTCCGGAAGCACCACCTCAAACTTTCCCCGGCCAAGGCCAAACTTGGTGCCACCACCGCCGATTTCCTGGGACACACCATCTCCGCCGGCGGTTACAGCCCCAACTCCGACAAGGTCGCCGCCCTCACCAGAATGCCCATGCCGACCGACAAGAAGCAAGTGCGCTCGCTCCTTGGGGGCATCAACTACTACGGCAAGTTCCTGCCGAATCTCTCCCGACGTCTGCGCCCCATCAACGCCTTACTCAAGCAAGGCGCCACGTTCGACTTCACCCCCGCCATGGAAACCACCGTCCGCGCCATCCTCCAAGAACTTGCCGAACCGCCTATCCTCGTCTACCCCGACTGGGACGCCGTTGCCGACAACTCCCGCCCCTTCCGCCTCTACTGCGACGCTAGCATCGACGGCTTCGGCGCGACCCTTGAGCAAGAACAACCCGACGGCTCAGTCCGACCCATCCTTTTCATCAGCCGTGCCACCCTGGACTCCGAACGTTCGTGGACACCCCTCGACCTCGAGGCCGGGAGCATCGTGTGGGCGATCAAACGCCTCCGTGGGCATTTATGGTCCACCCGCTTCCAGATCTACTCGGACCACAAGGCGCTCGAGAACATCGCCAAGGTCGGAGAACACAACGCCCGCGTCCGGCGCTGGCTCGAGTTCCTTTCGGCGTACACCTACACGCTGGAATACCGGAAGGGCACGTCCAACGGCAACGCCGACTTCCTCTCCCGGCTCCCCCAACCCGCCACCGACGCCGACCGCACCGGACGCAACCGCCTTACCGGCCCGGACACCGTCGGCATCTACCTCATCCGCCCCTGCGGCTTCGCGCCGAACGACCCTCCCGCCCCGGGTATCGGCTTGGGTGGGCTCGTATCCCCCCCTTCAAGGCCCATCCCAACCATCCAGCCGCTTCCCTTCACCACCGACGATTTCCGCGACTTCCGCCTACTGGGACCACGTATGGAGCACCCCACCCTTTCCCCCGCACCCGACACCTTCGTCGGGCCTATTGCGACCCCTGACTCCACCGCTGGACTGCTTGTTGGCCCCGAGAACGCCGCCGTGAACAGCGGAGCTCCTCCAGGCTCGGCTTCCAGGCCGTCCGTCATCTCTCCGCCGTCCACCACTGGCGGCACGGAACCAGCCGTCTCAGGCCTGATATCTTCTCGGACCCGCCATCGCATCGCCGCTGCCGCGGGAACCCCTCGACCCACAGCCGACTATCGCTTCGGCCGTCGACCACAACCCGTCGTACGCAGACGATCTACACCCACCAGTGCGCCCACGCCCCCGGCCGGGGTCCAGCCAAGACCCCCTCCTCCTACGGCGCCTTCAGCCACAGCTCCCGCGCCGCCCGACCCGTTTGCGCCCGCAAACCCAACCCCAACCCCCCCAACAACGCCTTCTCCGCCGGCACCAGCACCACCGTCGCTGCCCCTCCCGGAGCCCATCGTCGAACCAGATGACGACCCCTACCTCCTCGCCCGCGTCGAGCACTACACCTTCAAAGACTGGGCGCGAGAACAACGGGCAGAGCCCCTGTGCTGCGCCACCATCCGCTTCCTGTCGTTGGACTCCCCTGCCCCCCCGCCGAACGACCTCCTGGATTTCATCCCCTCGGCCCGGCGCCCACAACTTCCGGACGTCCTCACCCTTGCCTCCAAAAGCAAGCTGCACCGTACGGACGACGAAACCACCCTCCTGGTCCAACGACCACCCCCACCCCCACCCGGGGACAGCCTACCACCACCCGCCCCCCTTACCCCACGCATCTACGTGCCAATGTTAATGCGCCCCTGGGTGCTGAACACCTGCCACGCCACCACCTCTCTACACCTAGGAGTCACCCGAACGGTCCGCATGCTGGCACGTTTCTTTTGGTGGATTGGCATGGACGCTTCCGCCCGCTGGTGGATCCGCCGCTGCCTTCAATGCCAGGCGCGGAAAACCTCCCGGCACACCATTCGCTGGCCCATCCTTTCTCTTCCTTTGCCCAACGGGCCTGGCATCACCGTCAGCGTCGACTACTTCGGACCCCTGCCGCTCACGCCGCGCGGCAACGTCCACATCCTTCTCTTCACAGACCGCTTCAGCCGGCGCGCCGATATGTTTGCCGTTTCAGCGGCGCAGTTCACGGCCGCCGGCACCGCCGACATCTTCCTGAACGATTACATCCCTCTCTGGGGGTGCCCGGTTACGCTTCTCTCCGACAACGGACTACACTTTACCTCCAAGCTTGCAAACATCGTCTACGAGCGCCTTGGTATCCGCAAGGTCAACACCAGCTCCTACCACCCCTGCACCAACGGCGGCGTCGAGCGCGTCAACCATGTGTTGGCCCAAATGCTCTCTATGGTCGGCAACGAACAGCAGACCGACTGGGACGTTCTGCTGCCACACGTGTCGTCGGCCTACAACAACTCCGTGAACGCCGCTACAGGGCTTGCGCCTAACGAAATCCACATGGGCCGCCTTCCTCGCCTCCCGCTCTCGGTCTTCGAACCCGACAACATCGGCGGCCACCAAAGCTTGGACCGCGATCATCTGGTCTACATCAACCTCGCCACCGACCGACAACGACGCGCGTACTCCCTCGTCCGCGAACTACACCGACTCACCGTCTCGCGTCTCCAGCGCCGCAACGCGCCCATCATGGCCGCCCTCCGAGCATCCCCCCCCTTCACCGTCGGCGGCTGGGTTTGGGTCTACAACTCCGCCTCAACCATTCGCCAAGGCGTCAAAAAGGGCACCGACGCAACTGTACTCAAGACGAAGCTTTCCCTTAACTGGAATGGGCCCTTCAAGGTCCTCGCCGTTGGACCGACGCCCGCCTCGAACACCCCCGACAACCGCCCTCTTCACGACAAGCTACTTTTCCTCGACCTTCCATCCGACCTTCCGGGACGGGACTCCAAGCCACGCGTCTCCGTTCAACGATGCAAACCTTGCCGGAACCCCGACGACACCAGCGACATCCCCAAGCATCTGCCCGCGGACCTCACTACATACGTACTCACAGCTTCTGCCGCCAAGTCCCCACCTTACCACGTCACCGTCGACGACGTCACTCCCCCACTGGAACGCCTCGAGGTCGAGCAGATCACCGGCCATCAACTCGTACGCGGCCGCGGCGGGGTCATCGCCGTTCTGTACGAGACCCACTGGGCTGGACTTCTCAGCCCCTCTTGGGAACGCGAGCTGGACCTTCAACACTTCCGGCGCAACATCCTACTCTATTGGTCAGGAGCGCCGACACAACACCGCCAGACGAACCGCCTCTACCGCCAGATGCGCATCGGCGCTGCCCACCGCGAACTGGCACGATCTCAAGGACAAATCTTTCTCGCCCCCGGCTACGCCCTGGTCTCCCGCAGCCTCTGGCTCCACAACTTCAGCACCACCATCCTCCCCCCCGGAGCGCACATATGGTACAAAGCGCGCGACGGCCTCTGGTGGCTGGGCAAAATCGCTCACCGCTCACCCCCGGACGTCTCTTCGGGAGCTCCACCGGAACCTTCACCGGGCGGCTCCTACATCATCCGGTTCCTGGATGACCCCGGACCGATCAAGATCGACCTTCAACCCTCCCGCTACACTACAGCACGGAACGCCGTGTACGGATCGTGGTGTCTTCAACGCCATGGGAATGGGAGCCTAGCACGTGGGCTGCTGCGGAACTCTGATGTGTCCCGCGGAGCCCCCACGGTTTCCACTCCCCCCCCTGGATAGCCTTGGTTTAGCATTTTTTTTTAGTTCTGGGTACTTGTTTCTGGTTAGTCAACAATATATTAAAGTAGTTCTTCAGGGTTAGTCTTCAATAGTCACCAACAGCCAACTTCTTGGGTGCATATATTTCCGTCTACCTTTTGTTTTCTTCATACCGCCTACACCTCCGTGTTGCCTTCTTACGTTCAGGCCACCGAGTCGTAGCGATACCATAATTTTCATATTTGTTTGTACTTCACTAGCCTACCGCAAATTATTGGCAATACTACGCCGAGGTAAAATCGTGTCGTAGCCTGGGCTGTATCCTAGCCTCCGTCGGTTTCCACCGACCGCTGTTTCAGACGGTCATCGAGCTAAGACTTTATCGAGCTTCCAGCTCGCCCGTGTTTCTTCTATGTTTGCCAAGTAGGGTCCGGATAGCATTGCCGCCCCGGAAGGCCGCAGAGTTATCAACCATGGCGGTTCTACCAAGATCGATTTTCCCTGACTCGTGTTCTGCTTTCAGTTAGTTTCCTGGTCCCGATCGTGCTTTGTTTTCTTTTTCTTAGGTTTCTTCATATTTCGTTCGGTATTCCGCGCGCCCCTCTGCTCTGTGGCAAACGACACCATCTTTGATGTCGCCCCTGTTGGCCGAGTTGCACACGCTAGTGTTTTAGCCTTGCGCTATATACCATCTTGAACTGCACGCATTAGGCCAATCTTCTTGCGGATCTTCTTGAGTTTTTCTTGTTGAGTAAAATACCTTGCTACGTTTGCTGGTATAGTCCATACCACGAAGAGGCCTCCCAGACGCCGCGTTGTTCGCTCCGTCTCCCGGTTTTAATAGCCCCTAGTGTACGCAGCCCCCTTTGCACTTTAGCAGTGCCCCGTTTCTCTTGAGTGATGTCTACCACGTTAGGACCTCCGCCACAAGACAAGGCATTACTCCTACCAAATATATATGTGTTTTTTTTTTGTATTGCGGTCACTGTCTCCTTCGTGAGTTTCCTAGTTTGCCAACCCGGTTCGGCGACCAACCTCCGTTCGCACCTTTTTGTGCGCCCTTCTTTCGCCTTCACTTCGGTACTAGTTTTCTTCTTCAGCCTTCGCTTCGGCTTTTGTTCTGTCTCCTGTTTTCTTTCTTCTTTCTTCGGTTTTCGCTTTGCCTTTCTCTGCTTTCGCTTCCGCTTTGAGTTATTTCTTCCTCTCCTTCGGTCTCTACCTTTAAGTGGTTGTTCTAAGTAAACACCCCTTCGCAGTGTTTGGGTCTTATGACGAGGTGTGGGGGGATCTATAGCCTCATTTTTTTTGTTTCGAATAGCCGCATCTTCGACCACCTTTTCCTGGCCTTTTGGGATGAACTTTGTCATCATCCTTCGACCATCTTGTGGTCTGCATATACGACTATTCAGGGTGGGCTAATGTGATATGAATCGAGTGCTCATGGGCTATAGATATAGATAATATAGTCGGCAGTTTCGTAGCCTGAGGAATACGAGAATAATCCAAAGAATGGATTAACCCGGCGGATATTCCGGTAGTTGAGAGTAACCGTCTTTTAGGAATGTTCTCTAAGGCGGATAGGCCGTTAGACAAGAGTAATGTTCCGTAACGCAGATAGGATCGTAAAGTGAGAAGTTCTTATTCTAGCAGAAGAACTATCGGTAGCCCTAGGAAAGTTATTTAGGAGTACGTTAGATAAGAAGAATTTAGGAGAGCTCGTAGCGTGGGGTGGGACGAGTATATCTGAGCGTCGAGTCCCACCCCCCTACCTCTCACTTCTCTACCAGAGCACCTCCTCAGCTCTAGTCATCAATAAAGAAGATCTATATAAGAAGAAGCGAAGCACTGCTTCCCAGCTGCCAGAAAACACCTGCGTCCCTTACCCTTACCCTTACCTCGGCCATATCTTCACATACTACTACTACAAATGCTACTTCCACTACCACTACTGCTACTGCTGCTCCTACTACTACTCATACTACTACTTTTACTGCTACTACTACTCCTACTCTACTAGTACTACTCCTGCTTCTACTACTCCTGCTTCTACTACTACTACTACTTCTACTACTCCTACTACTACTCCTACTCTTACTACTACTACTACTACTACTACTACTACTACTTCTCCTCCTATTCCTACTCTTACTACTACTTCTACTACTACTCCTACTACTACTACTACTACTACTACTATTACTACTACTCCTGCTCTTACTACAACTACTACTACTACTTCTACTACTATTCCTACTCTTACTACTACTTCAACTACTACTACTATTCCTACTACTCCTACCTCTACGATTACTACTACTCCTGCTCCTACTACTACTACTGCTACTACTACTACGACTACTACTACTACTACTACTACTACTACTACTACTACTACTACTACTACTACTCCTACTACTACTACTACTGCTACTACTACTACTACCACTAACACTACTCCCACTACTACTCCAACTACTACTAATACTACTCCTACTACTCCTACTGATACTACCACCACAACCATTACTACTCCTACTCCTATCCTAACTACCACTACTTCTTCTACTGCTACTACTGCTGCTACTACTACTACTACTATTACAACTACTACTGCTACTCCTACTGCTACTACTACTATTACTACTACTACTGCTACTACTACTACTCCTACTTCTCTACTCCTACTTCACCTACTACTCCTACTACTACTACTGCTACTACTACTACTACTACTACTACTACTACTCCTACTATTACTCCTACTCCTACTTTAATAACTACTACTCCTTATCCCACTACTAATAGTCCTGCTCCTACTACTCCTACTACTACTGCTGCTGCTAATGCTACTACTACTACAAATGCTACTTCCACTACCACTACTGCTACTGCTGCTCCTACTACTACTCATACTACTACTTTTACTGCTACTACTACTCCTACTCTACTAGTACTACTCCTGCTTCTACTACTCCTGCTTCTACTACTACTACTACTTCTACTACTCCTACTACTACTCCTACTCTTACTACTACTACTACTACTACTACTACTACTACTTCTCCTCCTATTCCTACTCTTACTACTACTTCTACTACTACTCCTACTACTACTACTACTACTACTACTATTACTACTACTCCTGCTCTTACTACTACTTCTACTACTACTTCTACTACTATTCCTACTCTTACTACTACTTCAACTACTACTACTATTCCTACTACTCCTACCTCTACGATTACTACTACTCCTGCTCCTACTACTACTACTACTACTACTACTACTACGACTACTACTACTACTACTACTACTACTACTACTACTATTACTACTCCTACTACTACTACTACTGCTACTACTACTACTACCACTAACACTACTCCCACTACTACTGCAACTACTACTAATACTACTACTACTACTCCTACTGATACTACCACCACAACCATTACTACTCCTACTCCTATCCTTACTACCACTACTTCTTCTACTGCTACTACTGCTGCTACTACTCCTACTACTATTACAACTACTACTACTACTACTACTACAACTACTACTATTACTACTACTACTCCTGCTCCTACTACTCCTACTTGACCTACTACTACTACTCCTACTACTACTACTACTACTACTACTACTACTACTACTACTACTACTCCAAATATTACTTCAACTACTACTCTTACTACTACTACTACTACTACTTCTACTACTATTCCTACTCTTACTACTACTTCTACTACTACTCCTGATCCTACTACTCCTATCTCTACTATTACTACTACTACTGCTCCTACTACTACTCCTACTTTTCTACTTCTACTTCACCTACTACTCCTACTACTATTACTACTACTACTACTACTACTACTACTACTACTACTACTACTACTACTACTACTCCTACTATTACTCCTACTCCTACTTTAATAACTACTACTCCTTATCCCACTACTAATAGTCCTGCTCCTACTACTCCTACTACTACTGCTGCTGCTACTGCCACTACTACTACAAATGCTACTTCCACTACCACTACTGCTACTGCTGCTTCTACTACTACTCATACTACTACTTTTACTGCTACTACTGCAACTACTCTACTAGTACTACTCCTGCTTCTACTACTCCTGCTTCTACTACTACTACTACTTCTACTACTCCTACTCCTACTCCTACTCTTACTACTACTACTACTACTACTACTACTCCTCCTATTCCTACTCTTACTACTACTTCTACTACTACTCCTACTACTACTACTACTACTACTACTACTACTATTACTACTACTTCTGCTCTTACTACTACTCCTACTACTACTACTACTACTACTACTACTCCTACTATTTATTCCTACTCCTACTTTAATAACTACTACTCCTTATCCCACTACTAATAGTCCTGCTCCTACTACTCCTACTACTACTGCTGCTGCTACTGCTACTCCTACTCCTACTCTTACTACTACTACTACTACTACTACTACTCCTCCTATTCCTACTCTTACTACTACTTCTACTACTACTCCTACTACTACTACTACTACTACTACTACTACTATTACTACTACTCCTGCTCTTACTACTACTCCTACTACTACTACTACTACTACTCCTACCATTATTCCTACTCCTACTTTAATAACTACTACTCCTTATCCCACTACTAATAGTCCTGCTCCTACTAATCCTACTACTACTGCTGCTGCTACTGCTACTACTACTACTACTAATGCTACTTCCACTACCACTACTGCTACTGCTGCTCCTACTCCTACTCATACTACTACTTTTACTGCTACTACTACTCCTACTCTACTAGTACTACTCCTGCTCCTACTACTCCTGCTTCTACTACTACTACTACTTCTACTACTCCTACTACTACTCCTGCTCTTACTACTACTTCTACTACTACTACTATTACTACTACTACTCCTGATCCTCCTACTCCTACTTCACCTACTACTCCTACTTCTACTACTTCTACTACTACTACTACTACTACTACTCCTACTACTACTACTACTACTTCTACTACTCCTACTCCTACTCCTACTCTTACTACTACTACTACTACTACTACTCCTCCTATTCCTACTCTTACTACTACTTCTACTACTACTCCTACTACTACTACTACTCCTACTACTACTACTATTACTACTACTCCTGCTCTTACTACTACTCCTACTACTACTACTACTACTACTCCTACTATTATTCCTACTCCTACTTTAATAACTACTACTCCTTATCCCACTACTAATAGTCCTGCTCCTACTACTCCTACTACTACTGCTGCTGCTACTGCTACTACTACTACTAATGCTACTTCCACTACCACTACTGCTACTGCTGCTCCTACTCCTACTCATACTACTACTTTTACTGCTACTACTACTCCTACTCTACTAGTACTACTCCTGCTCCTACTACTCCTGCTTCTACTACTACTACTACTTCTACTACTCCTACTACTACTCCTGCTCTTACTACTACTTCTACTACTACTACTATTACTACTACTACTCCTGATCCTCCTACTCCTACTTCACCTACTACTCCTACTTCTACTACTTCTACTACTACTACTACTACTACTACTCCTACTACTACTACTACTACTTCTACTACTACTACTTCTACTACTACTCTTACTACTACTACTACTACTACTTCTACTACTATTCCTACTCTTACTACTACTTCAACTACTACTACTATTCCTACTACTCCTACCTCTACGATTACTACTACTCCTGCTCCTACTACTACTACTACTACTACTACGACTACTACTACTACTACTACTACTACTACTACTCCTACTACTACTACTACTGCTACTACTACTACTACCACTAACACTACTCCCACTACTACTCCAACTACTACTAATACTACTCCTACTACTCCTACTGATACTACCACCACAACCATTACTACTCCTACTCCTATCCTAACTACCACTACTTCTTCTACTGCTACTACTGCTGCTACTACTACTACTACTATTACAACTACTACTGCTACTCCTACTGCTACTACTACTATTACTACTACTACTGCTACTACTACTACTCCTACTTCTCTACTCCTACTTCACCTACTACTCCTCCTACTACTACTGCTACTACTACTACTACTACTACTACTACTCCTACTATTACTCCTACTCCTACTTTAATAACTACTACTCCTTATCCCACTACTAATAGTCCTGCTCCTACTACTCCTACTACTACTGCTGCTGCTACTGCTACTACTACTACAAATGCTACTTCCACTACCACTACTGCTACTGCTGCTCCTACTACTACTCATACTACTACTTTTACTGCTACTACTACTCCTACTCTACTAGTACTACTCCTGCTTCTACTACTCCTGCTTCTACTACAACTACTACTTCTACTACTCCTACTACTACTCCTACTCTTACTACTACTACTACTACTACTACTACTACTACTACTACTTCTCCTCCTATTCCTACTCTTACTACTACTTCTACTACTACTCCTACTACTACTACTACTACTACTACTACTATTACTACTACTCCTGCTCTTACTACTACTACTACTACTACTTCTACTACTATTCCTACTCTTACTACTACTTCAACTACTACTACTATTCCTACTACTCCTACCTCTACGATTACTACTACTCCTGCTCCTACTACTACTACTACTACTACTACTACTACGACTACTACTACTACTACTACTACTACTACTACTACTACTCCTACTACTACTACTACTGCTACTACTACTACTACCACTAACACTACTCCCACTACTACTGCAACTTCTACTAATACTACTACTACTACTCCTACTGATACTACCACCACAACCATTACTACTCCTACTCCTATCCTTACTACCACTACTTCTTCTACTGCTACTACTGCTGCTACTACTCCTACTACTATTACAACTACTACTACTACTACTACTACAACTACTACTATTACTACTACTACTCCTGCTCCTACTACTCCTACTTGACCTACTACTACTACTCCTACTACTTCTACTACTACTACTACTACTACTACTACTACTACTACTACTACTACTACTACTACTCCAGATATTACTTCAACTACTACTCTTACTACTACTACTACTACTTCTACTACTATTCCTACTCTTACTACTACTTCTACTACTACTACTGATCCTACTACTCCTATCTCTACTATTACTACTACTACTGCTCCTACTACTACTCCTACTTTTCTACTTCTACTTCACCTACTACTCCTACTACTATTACTACTACTACTACTACTACTACTACTACTACTACTACTACTCCTACTATTACTCCTACTCCTACTTTAATAACTACTACTCCTTTTCCCACTACTAATAGTCCTGCTCCTACTACTCCTACTACTACTGCTGCTGCTACTGCTACTACTACTACAAATGCTACTTCCACTACCACTACTGCTACTGCTGCTCCTACTACTACTCATACTACTACTTTTACTGCTACTACTACAACTACTCTACTAGTACTACTCCTGCTTCTACTACTCCTGCTTCTACTACTACTACTACTTCTACTACTCCTACTCCTACTCCTACTCTTACTACTACTACTACTACTACTACTACTCCTCCTATTCCTACTCTTACTACTACTTCTACTACTACTCCTACTACTACTACTACTACTACTACTACTACTCTTACTACTACTCCTGCTCTTACTACTACTCCTACTACTACTACTACTACTCCTACTACTACTACTACTACAACTACTACTATTACTACTACTACTCCTGCTCCTACTACTCCTACTTGACCTACTACTACTACTCCTACTACTTCTACTACTACTACTACTACTACTACTACTACTACTACTACTACTACTCCAAATATTATTTCATTACTACTCTTACTACTACTACTACTACTACTTCTACTACTGTTCCTACTCTTACTACTACTTCTACTACTACTACTGATCCTACTACTCCTATCTCTACTATTACTACTACTACTGCTCCTACTACTACTCCTACTTTTCTACTTCTACTTCACCTACTACTCCTACTACTATTACTACTACTACTACTACTACTACTACTACTTCTACTACTACTACTACTACTCCTACTATTACTCCTACTCCTACTTAAATAACTACTACTCCTTATCCCACTACTAATAGTCAAGTTCCTCCTACTCCTACTACTACTGCTGCTACTATTGCTACTACTACTACTAATGCTACTTCTACTATCACTACTGCTACTGCTGCTCCTACTACTACTCATACTACTACTTTTACTGCTACTACTACCCCTACTCTACTAGTACTACTCCTGCTCCTACTACTCCTGCTTCTACTCCTACTACTACTTCTACTGCTCCTACTACTACTCCTACTATTACTACTCCTACTACTACTACTACTACTACTATTCCTACTCTTACTACTACTTCTACTACTACTACTACTACTACTACTACTACTACTCCTACCTCTACTATTCCTACTAATCCTGCTCTTACTACTACTACTGATACTACTACTACTACAACTACTACTATTACTACTACTACTCCTGCTCCTACTACTCCTGCTTCACCTACTACTACTCCATCTACTACTTCTACTACTACTACTACTACTACTACTACTACTACTACTACTACTACTACTTCTACTACTACTTATACTACTACTACTACTACTACTACTACTACTACTGCTACTACTACTACTACTGCTTCTACTACTATTCCTACTCTTACTACTACTTCTACTACTACTACTACTCCTACTACTCCTATCTCTACTATTACTACTACTCCTGCTCCTACTTATACTACTACTACGACTACTACTACTACTACTACTACTACTACTCCTACTCCTACTCCTACTCCTACTACTACTGCTACTACTACTACTACCACTAACACTACTCCCACTACTACTACAACTACTACTACTCCTGCTACTACTACTACTACTACTACTTCTACTACTCCTGCTCCTACTACTCCAACTACTACTATTCCTACTACTACAACTACTACTACTACTACTACTCCTGCTACTACTCCTACTGCTACTACTCCTCATACTTCTACATCTACTCCTTCTACTACTACTACGACTACTACTTCTACCTCCACTACTACTCCTACTCCTGCTCTTACTACTTCTACTACTACTCCTACTCCTCCTGCTACTGCTACTACTACTCCTACTTCTCTACGTCTACTACACCTACTACTCCTACTACTACTACTACTACTCCTACTCCTACTGCTACTACTACTACTACTCCTACTTCTCTTCGTCTACTTCACCTACTACTACTCCTACTCCACTACTAGTACTAGTACTACTGTTATTACTACTACTACTACTACTACTACTACTTCTACTACTACTTCTACTACTATTCCTACTCTTACTACTACTTCTACTACTACTACTGATCCTACTACTCCTATCTCTACTATTACTACTACTACTGCTCCTACTACTACTCCTACTTTTCTACTTCTACTTCACCTACTACTCCTACTACTATTACTACTACTACTACTATTACTCCTACTCCTACTTTAATAACTACTACTCCTTATCCCACTACTAATAGTCCTGCTCCTCCTACTCCTACTACTACTGCTGCTGCTAATGCTACTACTACTACTAATGCTACTTCTACTATCACTACTGCTACTGCTGCTTCTACTACTACTCATACTACTACTTTTACTGCTACTACTACTCCTACTCTACTAGTACTACTCCTGCTCCTACTACTCCTGCTTCTACTCCTACTACTACTTCTACTGCTCCTACTACTACTCCTACTCTTACTACTCCTACT
>JARUPZ010000001.1:6376359-6378859 GCA_031213475.1 Nereocystis luetkeana | reverse complement strand
TTCACCTACTACTCCTACTACTATTACTACTACTACTACTACTACTACTACTTCTACTACTACTACTACTACTCCTACTATTACTCCTACTCCTACTTAAATAACTACTACTCCTTATCCCACTACTAATAGTCAAGTTCCTCCTACTCCTACTACTCCTGCTGCTACTATTGCTACTACTACTACTAATGCTACTTCTACTATCACTACTGCTACTGCTGCTCCTACTACTACTCATACTACTACTTTTACTGCTACTACTACCCCTACTCTACTAGTACTACTCCTGCTCCTACTACTCCTGCTTCTACTCCTACTACTACTTCTACTGCTCCTACTACTACTCCTACTATTACTACTCCTACTACTACTACTACTACTACTATTCCTACTCTTACTACTACTTCTACTACTACTACTACTACTACTACTACTACTCCTACCTCTACTATTCCTACTAATCCTGCTCTTACTACTACTACTGATACTACTACTACTACAACTACTACTATTACTACTACTACTCCTGCTCCTACTACTCCTGCTTCACCTACTACTACTACATCTACTACTTCTACTACTACTACTACTACTACTACTACTACTACTACTACTTCTACTACTACTTATACTACTACTACTACTACTACTACTACTACTACTACTACTACTGCTACTACTACTACTACTGCTTCTACTACTATTCCTACTCTTACTACTACTTCTACTACTACTACTACTCCTACTACTCCTATCTCTACTATTACTACTACTCCTGCTCCTACTTATACTACTACTACGACTACTACTACTACTACTACTACTACTACTACTCCTACTCCTACTCCTACTACTACTGCTACTACTACTACTACCACTAACACTACTCCCACTACTACTACAACTACTACTACTCCTGCTACTACTACTACTACTACTACTACTACTTCTACTACTCCTGCTCCTACTACTCCAACTACTACTATTCCTACTACTACAACTACTACTACTACTACTACTCCTGCTACTACTCCTACTGCTACTACTCCTCATACTTCTACATCTACTCCTTCTACTACTACTACGACTACTACTTCTATCTCCACTACTACTCCTACTCCTGCTCTTACTACTTCTACTACTACTCCTACTCCTCCTGCTACTGCTACTACTACTCCTACTTCTCTACGTCTACTACACCTACTACTCCTACTACTACTACTACTACTCCTACCCCTACTGCTACTACTACTACTACTCCTACTTCTCTTCGTCTACTTCACCTACTCCTACTCCTACTCCACTACTAGTACTAGTACTACTGTTTTTACTACTACTACTACTACTACTACTACTTCTACTACTACTTCTACTACTATTCCTACTCTTACTACTACTTCTACTACTACTACTGATCCTACTACTCCTATCTCTACTATTACTACTACTACTGCTCCTACTACTACTCCTACTTTTCTACTTCTACTTCACCTACTACTCCTACTACTATTACTACTACTACTACTACTTCTACTACTACTACTACTACTCCTACTATTACTCCTACTCCTACTTTAATAACTACTACTCCTTATCCCACTACTAATAGTCCTGCTCCTCCTACTCCTACTACTACTGCTGCTGCTATTGCTACTACTACTACTAATGCTACTTCTACTATCACTACTGCTACTGCTGCTTCTACTACTACTCATACTACTACTTTTACTGCTACTACTACTCCTACTCTACTAGTACTACTCCTGCCCCTACTACTCCTGCTTCTACTCCTACTACTACTTCTACTGCTCCTACTACTACTCCTACTCTTACTACTCCTACTACTACTACTACTACAACTACTCTACTAGTACTACTCCTGCTTCTACTACTCCTGCTTCTACTACTACTACTACTTCTACTACTCCTACTCCTACTCCTACTCTTACTACTACTACTACTACTCCTACTACTACTCCTCCTATTCCTACTCTTACTACTACTTCTACTACTACTCCTACTACTACTACTACTACTACTACTACTACTATTACTACTACTCCTGCTCTTACTACTACTCCTACTACTACTACTACTACTACTACTACTACTACTCCTACTATTATTCCTACTCCTACTTTAATAACTACTACTCCTTATCCCACTACTAATAGTCCTGCTCGTACTACTCCTACTACTACTGCTGCTGCTACTGCTACTACTACTACTAATGCTACTTCCACTACCACTACTGCTACTGCTGCTCCTACTCCTACTCATACTACTACTTTTACTGCTACTACTACTCCTACTCTACTAGTACTACTCCTGCTCCTACTACTCCTGCTTCTACTACTACTACTACTTCTTCTACTCCTACTACTACTCCTGCTCTTACTACTACTTCTACTACTACTACTATTACTACTACTCCTGATCCTCCTACTCCTACTTCACCTACTACTCCTACTTCTACTACTTCTACTACTACTACTACTAC
>JARUPZ010000001.1:6371359-6373859 GCA_031213475.1 Nereocystis luetkeana | reverse complement strand
CTACTACTACTACTACATCTACTACTACTACTACTACTCCTACTATTACTCCTACTCCTACTTAAATAACTACTACTCCTTATCCCACTACTAATAGTCAAGTTCCTCCTACTCCTACTACTACTGCTGCTACTATTGCTACTACTACTACTAATGCTACTTCTACTATCACTACTGCTACTGCTGCTCCTACTACTACTCATACTACTACTTTTACTGCTACTACTACCCCTACTCTACTAGTACTACTCCTGCTCCTACTACTCCTGCTTCTACTCCTACTACTACTTCTACTGCTCCTACTACTACTCCTACTATTACTACTCCTACTACTACTACTACTACTACTACTATTCCTACTCTTACTACTACTTCTACTACTACTACTACTACTACTACTACTACTACTACTACTCCTACCTCTACTATTCCTACTAATCCTGCTCTTACTACTACTACTGATACTACTACTACTACAACTACTACTATTACTACTACTACTCCTGCTCCTACTACTCCTGCTTCACCTACTACTACTACATCTACTACTTCTACTACTACTACTACTACTACTACTACTACTACTACTACTACTACTACTTCTACTACTACTTCTACTACTACTTATACTACTACTACTACTACTACTACTACTACTGCTACTACTACTACTACTGCTTCTACTACTATTCCTACTCTTACTACTACTTCTACTACTACTACTACTCCTACTACTCCTATCTCTACTATTACTACTACTCCTGCTCCTACTTATACTACTACTACGACTACTACTACTACTACGACTACTACTCCTACTCCTACTCCTACTACTACTGCTACTACTACTACTACCACTAACACTACTCCCACTACTACTACAACTACTACTACTCCTGCTACTACTACTACTACTACTACTTCTACTACTCCTGCTCCTACTACTCCAACTACTACTATTCCTACTACTACAACTACTACTACTACTACTACTCCTGCTACTACTCCTACTGCTACTACTCCTCATACTTCTACATCTACTCCTTCTACTACTACTACGACTACTACTTCTACCTCCACTACTACTCCTACTCCTGCTCTTACTACTTCTACTACTACTCCTACTCCTCCTGCTACTGCTACTCCTACTCCTACTTCTCTACGTCTACTACACCTACTACTCCTACTACTACTACTACTACTCCTACTCCTACTGCTACTACTACTACTACTCCTACTTCTCTTCGTCTACTTCACCTACTACTACTCCTACTCCACTACTAGTACTAGTACTACTGTTTTTACTACTACTACTACTACTACTACTACTTCTACTACTACTTCTACTACTATTCCTACTCTTACTACTACTTCTACTACTACTACTGATCCTACTACTCCTATCTCTACTATTACTACTACTACTGCTCCTACTACTACTCCTACTTTTCTACTTCTACTTCACCTACTACTCCTACTACTATTACTACTACTACTACTACTTCTACTACTACTACTACTACTCCTACTATTACTCCTACTCCTACTTTAATAACTACTACTCCTTATCCCACTACTAATAGTCCTGCTCCTCCTACTCCTACTACTACTGCTGCTGCTATTGCTACTACTACTACTAATGCTACTTCTACTATCACTACTGCTACTGCTGCTTCTACTACTACTCATACTACTACTTTTACTGCTACTACTACTCCTACTCTACTAGTACTACTCCTGCTCCTACTACTCCTGCTTCTACTCCTACTACTACTTCTACTGCTCCTACTACTACTCCTACTCTTACTACTCCTACTACTACTACTACTACAACTACTCTACTAGTACTACTCCTGCTTCTACTACTCCTGCTTCTACTACTACTACTACTTCTACTACTCCTACTCCTACTCCTACTCTTACTACTACTACTACTACTACTACTACTCCTCCTATTCCTACTCTTACTACTACTTCTACTACTTCTCCTACTACTACTACTACTACTACTATTACTACTACTCCTGCTCTTACTACTACTCCTACTACTACTACTACTACTACTACTACTACTCCTACTATTATTCCTACTCCTACTTTAATAACTACTACTCCTTATCCCACTACTAATAGTCCTGCTCCTACTACTCCTACTACTACTGCTGCTGCTACTGCTACTACTACTACTAATGCTACTTCCACTACCACTACTGCTACTGCTGCTCCTACTCCTACTCATACTACTACTTTTACTGCTACTACTACTCCTACTCTACTAGTACTACTCCTGCTCCTACTACTCCTGCTTCTACTACTACTACTACTACTTCTACTACTCCTACTACTACTCCTGCTCTTACTACTACTTCTACTACTACTACTATTACTACTACTACTCCTGATCCTCCTACTCCTACTTCACCTACTACTCCTACTTCTACTACTTCTACTACTACTACTACTACTACTCCTACTACTACTACTACTACTACTTCTACTA
>JARUPZ010000001.1:6356359-6358859 GCA_031213475.1 Nereocystis luetkeana | reverse complement strand
TACTACTTCTACTACTCCTGCTACTACTACTACTACTACTACTACTTCTACTACTCCTGCTCCTACTACTCCAACTACTACTATTCCTACTACTACAACTACTACTACTACTACTACTCCTGCTACTACTCCTACTGCTACTACTCCTCATACTTCTACATCTACTCCTTCTACTACTACTACGACTACTACTTCTACCTCCACTACTACTCCTACTCCTGCTCTTACTACTTCTACTACTACTCCTACTCCTACTGCTACTGCTACTACTACTCCTACTTCTCTACGTCTACTTCACCTACTACTCCTACTACTACTACTACTACTCCTACTCCTACTGCTACTACTACTACTACTCCTACTTCTCTACGTCTACTTCACCTACTACTACTCCTACTCCACTACTAGTACTAGTACTACTGTTATTACTACTACTACTACTACTACTACTACTTCTACTACTACTTCTACTACTATTCCTACTCTTACTACTACTTCTACTACTACTACTGATCCTACTACTCCTATCTCTACTATTACTACTACTACTGCTCCTACTACTACTCCTACTTTTCTACTTCTACTTCACCTACTACTCCTACTACTATTACTACTACTACTACTACTTCTACTACTACTACTACTACTCCTACTATTACTCCTACTCCTACTTTAATAACTACTACTCCTTATCCCACTACTAATAGTCCTGCTCCTCCTACTCCTACTACTACTGCTGCTGCTATTGCTACTACTACTACTAATGCTACTTCTACTATCACTACTGCTACTGCTGCTTCTACTACTACTCATACTACTACTTTTACTGCTACTACTACTCCTACTCTACTAGTACTACTCCTGCTCCTACTACTCCTGCTTCTACTCCTACTACTACTTCTACTGCTCCTACTACTACTCCTACTCTTACTACTCCTACTACTACTACTACTACTACTACTATTCCTACTCTTACTACTACTTCTACTACTCCTGCTACTACTACTACTACTACTACTTCTACTACTCCTGCTCCTACTACTCCAACTACTACTATTCCTACTACTACAACTACTACTACTACTACTACTCCTGCTACTACTCCTACTGCTACTACTCCTCATACTTCTACATCTACTCCTTCTACTACTACTACGACTACTACTTCTACCTCCACTACTACTCCTACTCCTGCTCTTACTACTTCTACTACTACTCCTACTCCTACTGCTACTGCTACTACTACTCCTACTTCTCTACGTCTACTTCACCTACTACTCCTACTACTACTACTACTACTCCTACTCCTACTGCTACTACTACTACTACTCCTACTTCTCTACGTCTACTTCACCTACTACTACTCCTACTCCACTACTAGTACTAGTACTACTGTTATTCCTACTACTACTACTACTACTACTTCTACTACTACTTCTACTACTATTCCTACTCTTACTACTACTTCTACTACTACTACTGATCCTACTACTCCTATCTCTACTATTACTACTACTACTGCTCCTACTACTACTCCTACTTTTCTACTTCTACTTCACCTACTACTCCTACTACTATTACTACTACTACTACTACTTCTACTCCTACTACTACTACTCCTACTATTACTCCTACTCCTACTTTAATAACTACTACTCCTTATCCCACTACTAATAGTCCTGCTCCTCCTACTCCTACTACTACTGCTGCTGCTATTGCTACTACTACTACTAATGCTACTTCTACTATCACTACTGCTACTGCTGCTTCTACTACTACTCATACTACTACTTTTACTGCTACTACTACTCCTACTCTACTAGTACTACTCCTGCTCCTACTACTCCTGCTTCTACTCCTACTACTACTTCTACTGCTCCTACTACTACTCCTACTCTTACTACTCCTACTACTACTACTACTACTACTACTATTCCTACTCTTACTACTACTTCTACTACTACTACTACTACTACTACTACTACTACTCCTACCTCTACTATTCCTACTAATCCTGCTTTTACTACTACTACTGATACTACTACTACTACAACTACTACTATTACTACTACTACTCCTGCTCCTACTACTCCTACTTCACCTACTACTACTACATCTACTACTTCTACTACTACTACTACTCCTACTACTACTACTACTACTACTACTACTTCTACTACTACTTATACTACTACTACTACTACTGCTACTACTACTACTGCTTCTACTACTATTCCTACTCTTACTACTACTTCTACTACTACTACTACTCCTACTACTCCTATCTCTACTATTACTACTACTCCTGCTCCTACTACTACTACTACTACGACTACTACTACTACTACTACTACTCCTACTCCTACTCCTACTCCTACTCCTACTGCTACTACTACTACTACCACTAACACTACTCCCACTTCTACTACAACTACTACTACTCCTGTGACCACTCCTACTACTACTACTTCTACTACTCCTGCTCCTACTACTCCAACTA
>JARUPZ010000001.1:6351359-6353859 GCA_031213475.1 Nereocystis luetkeana | reverse complement strand
CTACTACTCCTACCTCTACTTTCCTTACTACTCCTGCTCCTACTACTCCTATCACTTTACCTACTACTACTACTACTACTCCTACTAACACTTCTCCCACTACTACTACTACTACTACTTCTACTCCTATTATTACTACTGCTCCTACTACTCCTACTTAATATATTCCTACTCCTACTAGTCCTCCTACTACTCCTACTCCTACTACTACTCATACTACTACGTTACTCCTACTACTACTACTACTACTACCACTACTACTACTACTACTACTACTACTACTACTACTATTACTACTACTCCTATTTTTACTCCTACTACTACTACTCCTGCTCCTACTACTACTACTCTTATTCCTACTACTACTCCTACTACTACTACGACAACTACTCCTACTACTACTGCTACTACTACTCCTACTGTTACTACTACTTATAATACTACTTCTACTGCTACTCTTCCTACTCTAACACTACCACTAAAACTACTACTACTACTTCTACTACTACTGCTACTCCTACTGCTACTACTCCTACTTCTACTACTACTACTACTACTACTACTCCGACTACTACTCCTACTACTACTACTACTACTACTAATACTACTACTACTCCTACTACTACTACTACTACTAATCCTACTCATACTACTACTACTACTACTACTACTTCTACTCCTACTTTTACTCTTACTACTCCTTCTACTCCTACTACTACTACTACTCCTGCTACTACTACTCCTACCTCTACTTTCCTTACTACTCCTGCTCCTACTACTCGTATCACTATACCTACTACTACTACTACTACTCCTACTAACACTACTCCCACTACTACTACTACTACTACTCCTAGTATTACTACTGCTCCTACTACTCCTACTACTAATATTCCTACTCCTACTAGTCCTCCTACTACTCCTACTCCTCCTACTACTCATACAACTACGTTACTCCTACTACTACTACTACTACTACTACTACTACTACTACTACTACTACTACTACTACTGTTACTCCTACTCCTTTTCCTACTCCTACTACTACTACTCCTGCTCCTACTACTACTACTCTTATTCCTACTACTACTACTACTACTACTACTACTACTACTACTTCGACAACTACTCCTACTACTACTGCTACTACTACTCCTACTGTTACTACTACTTATAATACTACTTCTACTGCTACTCCTCTTACTCTAACACTACTACTCAAACTACTCTTACTAATTCTACTACTACTGCTCCTACTACTGCTACTACTACTCCTACTGCTACTACTGCTACTTCCACTTCTCCTACTACTACCGCTACTCCTACTACTCCTACTACTACTACTACTACTCCTACTACTCCTACTACTAGCACTACTATTAATACTACTACTACTGTTACTACTACTACTATTCCTACTCCTACTACTACTACTCCTGCTCCTACTACTGTTCCTACTACTATTCCTACTACTTCTACTCCTACTACTACTACTCCTACTACTACTGCTACTACTACCCCTTCTACTGCTACTACTACTACTACTACTACCACTACTACTACTACTACCACTGCTACTACTACTACTACTACTACTACTACTACTACATCTACTACCACTACTACTACTCCATCTACTACTACTGCTACTCCTACTACTACTGCTACTGGTGCTTCTACTACTACTGCTACTACTCCTAATACATCTTCCACTACTCCTACTACTACTGCTACTCCTACTACTACTACTCCTACTCCTACTACTACTACTACTTCCACTACTCCTACAACTACCGCTACTCCTACTACTCCTACTACTCCAACTACTACTCCTACTACTCCTACTACTACTACAACTACTACTACTACTACTATTTCTACTGCTATTACTCCTACTCTATTACTACTACTACTGCTCCTCCTACTCCTACTACTACAACTACCACTACGACTACTACTACTACTACTACTACTTTTACTACTACTCCTACTACTCCTACTTCTACTACTACTACTACTACTACTACTACTACTACTACTACTGCTAGTACTATTACTACTCCTACTCTTACTCCTAGCACTAATCCTACTCATACTATTGATACTACTACTACTCCTGCTCCTCCTCCTACTACTACTACTACTACTACTACTGCTGCTGCTACTGCTACTCCTACTACTAATGCTACTTCCACCACCACTCCTCCTACTACTGCTCCTGCTACTACTACTACTACTACTACTACTCCAACTCCTTCTACTACTACTACTACTACTACTACTACTACTACTACTACTACTACTACAAATACTACTACTACTCCTACTACCACCACTACTTCAACTACTCCTACTACTACTACTACTACTACTACTACTACTACTTCGACTACTACTACTAAAACTACTACTCCTACTACTACTACTACTACAACTACTACTACTACTTCTACTACTACTCCTACTACTACTACTACTACTGCTACTACTACTCCTACTG
>JARUPZ010000001.1:6338859-6346359 GCA_031213475.1 Nereocystis luetkeana | reverse complement strand
CTACTACTACTACTACTTCGACTACTACTACTAAAACTACTACTCCTACTACTACTACTACTACAACTACTACTACTACTTCTACTACTACTCCTACTACTACTACTACTACTGCTACTACTACTCCTACTGTTTCTACTACTCATAATACTACTTCTACTGCTACTCCTCCTACTCTAAGACTACTACTATAACCACTACTACAACTCTTACTACTACTACTACTACTACTACTACTAGCACTACTATTACTACTACTACTACTACTGCTACTACTACTACTATTCCTACTCCTACTACTACTACTCCTTCTCCTACTACTGCTCCTACTACTATTCCTTCTACTTTTACTACTACTACTACTACTACTCGTACTACTACTGCTACTACTACCCCTGCTACTACTGCTACTGGTGCTTCTACTACTACTGCTACTACTCCTATTACATCTTCCACTACTCCCACTACTACTGCTACTCCTACTACTACAACTCCCACTACTACTACTACTACTACTACTTCCACTACTCCTACTACTACCGCTACTCCTACTACTCCTACTACTACAACTACTACTGTTACTATTCCTACTACTTCTACTACTACTACTACTACTACTACTACTACTACTCCTACTACTACTGCTGCTACTACCCTTACTACTACTGCTACTGGTGCTTCTACTACTACTGCTACTACTCCTATTACATCTTCCACTACTCCTACTACTACTGCTACTCCTACTACTACTACTCCTACTACTACTACTACTACTACTACTACTTCCACTACTCCCACTACTACCGCTACTCCTACTACTCCTACTACTACAACTACTACTCCTACTACTCCTACTACTACTCCTACTACTACTACTACTACTACTTTTACTTTTTATACTATTCCTACTCCTTCTACTACTATTCCTGCTCCTACTACTACTACTACTCCTATTCCTACTACTACTACTCCTACTACTACTAATACTCCTACTACTACTGCTGCTACAACTCCTACTGTTACTACTTATACTACTATTTCTACTGCTATTACTCCTACTCTATTACTACTACTACTGCTCCTACTACTCCTACTACTACAACTACCACTACGACTACTACTACTACTACTACTACTTTTACTACTACTCCTACTACTCCTACTTCTACTACTACTACTACTACTACTACTACTACTGCTAGTACTATTACTACTCCTACTCTTACTCCTAGCACTAACCCTACTCATACTATTGATACTACTACTACTCCTGCTCCTCCTCCTCCTACTACTACTACTACTACTACTGCTGCTGCTACTGCTACTCCTACTACTAATGCTACTTCCACCACCACTCCTCCTACTACTGCTCCTGCTACTACTACTACTACTACTACTACTCCAACTCCTTCTACTACTACTACTACTACTACTACTACTACTACTACTACTACAAATACTACTACTACTCCTACTACCACCACTACTTCAACTACTCCTACTACTACTACTGCTACTACTACTACTACTTCGACTACTACTACTAAAACTACTACTCCTACTACTACTACTACTACAACTACTACTACTACTTCTACTACTACTCCTACTACTACTACTACTACTGCTACTACTACTCCTACTGTTTCTACTACTCATAATACTACTTCTACTGCTACTCCTCCTACTCTAAGACTACTACTATAACCACTACTACAACTCTTACTACTACTACTACTACTACTACTACTAGCACTACTATTACTACTACTACTACTACTGCTACTACTACTACTATTCCTACTCCTACTACTACTACTCCTTCTCCTACTACTGCTCCTACTACTATTCCTTCTACTTTTACTACTACTACTACTACTACTCGTACTACTACTGCTACTACTACCCCTGCTACTACTGCTACTGGTGCTTCTACTACTACTGCTACTACTCCTATTACATCTTCCACTACTCCCACTACTACTGCTACTCCTACTA
This sequence comes from Nereocystis luetkeana, assembly GCA_031213475.1. Lineage (NCBI taxonomy): Eukaryota > Phaeophyceae > Laminariales > Laminariaceae > Nereocystis > Nereocystis luetkeana. The sequence continues at coordinate 6,344,361 of JARUPZ010000001.1, read as the reverse complement.
CTACAACTCCCACTACTACTACTACTACTACTACTACTTCCACTACTCCTACTACTACCGCTACTCCTACTACTCCTACTACTACAACTACTACTGTTACTATTCCTACTACTTCTACTACTACTACTACTACTACTACTACTCCTACTACTACTGCTGCTACTACCCTTACTACTACTGCTACTGGTGCTTCTACTACTACTGCTACTACTCCTATTACATCTTCCACTACTCCTACTACTACTGCTACTCCTACTACTACTACTCCTACTACTACTACTACTACTACTACTACTTCCACTACTCCCACTACTACCGCTACTCCTACTACTCCTACTACTACAACTACTACTCCTACTACTCCTACTACTACTCCTACTACTACTACTACTACTACTTTTACTTTTTATACTATTCCTACTCCTTCTACTACTATTCCTGCTCCTACCACTACTACTACTCCTATTCCTACTACTACTACTCCTACTCCTACTAATACTCCTACTACTGCTGCTGCTACAACTCCTACTGTTACTACTTATACTACTATTTCTACTGCTATTACTCCTACTCTATTACTACTACTACTGCTCCTACTACTACTACTACTACAACTACCACTACGACTACTACTACTACTACTACTACTTTTACTACTACTCCTACTACTCCTACTTCTACTACTACTACTACTACTACTACTACTACTGCTAGTACTATTACTACTCCTACTCTTACTCCTAGCACTAACCCTACTCATACTATTGATACTACTACTACTCCTGCTCCTCCTCCTACTACTACTACTACTACTACTACTGCTGCTGCTACTGCTACTCCTACTACTAATGCTACTTCCACCACCACTCCTCCTACTACTGCTCCTGCTACTACTACTACTACTACTACTACTCCAACTCCTTCTACTACTACTACTACTACTACTACTACTACTACTACTACTACTACAAATACTACTACTACTCCTACTACCACCACTACTTCAACTACTCCTACTACTACTACTGCTACTACTACTACTACTTCGACTACTACTACTAAAACTACTACTCCTACTACTACTACTACTACAACTACTACTACTACTTCTACTACTACTCCTACTACTACTACTACTACTGCTACTACTACTCCTACTGTTTCTACTACTCATAATACTACTTCTACTGCTACTCCTCCTACTCTAAGACTACTACTATAACCACTACTACAACTCTTACTACTACTACTACTACTACTACTACTAGCACTACTATTACTACTACTACTACTACTGCTACTACTACTACTATTCCTACTCCTACTACTACTACTCCTTCTCCTACTACTGCTCCTACTACTATTCCTTCTACTTTTACTACTACTACTACTACTACTCGTACTACTACTGCTACTACTACCCCTGCTACTACTGCTACTGGTGCTTCTACTACTACTGCTACTACTCCTATTACATCTTCCACTACTCCCACTACTACTGCTACTCCTACTACTACAACTCCCACTACTACTACTACTACTACTTCCACTACTCCTACTACTACCGCTACTCCTACTACTCCTACTACTACAACTACTACTGTTACTATTCCTACTACTTCTACTACTACTACTACTACTACTACTACTACTCCTACTACTACTGCTGCTACTACCCTTACTACTACTGCTACTGGTGCTTCTACTACTACTGCTACTACTCCTATTACATCTTCCACTACTCCTACTACTACTGCTACTCCTACTACTACTACTCCTACTACTACTACTACTACTACTACTACTACTTCCACTACTCCCACTACTACCGCTACTCCTACTACTCCTACTACTACAACTACTACTCCTACTACTCCTACTACTACTCCTACTACTACTACTACTACTACTATTACTCCTACTACTATTCCTACTCCTTCTACTACTATTCCTGCTCCTACTACTACTACTACTCCTATTCCTACTACTACTACTCCTACTACTACTAATACTCCTACTACTACTGCTGCTACAACTCCTACTGTTACTACTTATACTACTATTTCTACTGCTATTACTCCTACTCTATTACTACTACTACTGCTCCTACTACTCCTACTACTACAACTACCACTACGACTACGACTACTACTACTACTACTTTTACTACTACTCCTACTACTCCTACTTCTACTACTACTACTACTACTACTACTACTGCTAGTACTATTACTACTCCTACTCTTACTCCTAGCACTAACCCTACTCATACTATTGATACTACTACTACTCCTGCTCCTCCTCCTACTACTACTACTACTACTACTACTGCTGCTGCTACTGCTACTCCTACTACTAATGCTACTTCCACCACCACTCCTCCTACTACTGCTCCTGCTACTACTACTACTACTACTACTACTCCAACTCCTTCTACTACTACTACTACTACTACTACTACTACTACTACTACAAATACTACTACTACTCCTACTACCACCACTACTTCAACTACTCCTACTACTACTACTACTACTACTACTTCGACTACTACTACTAAAACTACTACTCCTACTACTACTACTACTACAACTACTACTACTACTTCTACTACTACTCCTACTACTACTACTACTACTGCTACAACTACTCCTACTGTTTCTACTACTCATAATACTACTTCTACTGCTACTCCTCCTTCTCTACGTCTACTTCACCTACTACTACTCCTACTCCACTACTAGTACTAGTACTACTGTTATTACTACTACTACTACTACTACTACTACTTCTACTACTACTTCTACTACTATTCCTACTCTTACTACTACTTCTACTACTACTACTGATCCTACTACTCCTATCTCTACTATTACTCCTACTACTGCTCCTACTACTACTCCTACTTTTCTACTTCTACTTCACCTACTACTCCTACTACTATTACTACTACTACTACTACTTCTACTACTACTACTACTACTCCTACTATTACTCCTACTCCTACTTTAATAACTACTACTCCTTATCCCACTACTAATAGTCCTGCTCCTCCTACTCCTACTACTACTGCTGCTGCTATTGCTACTACTACTACTAATGCTACTTCTACTATCACTACTGCTACTGCTGCTTCTACTACTACTCATACTACTACTTTTACTGCTACTACTACTCCTACTCTACTAGTACTACTCCTGCTCCTACTACTCCTGCTTCTACTCCTACTACTACTTCTACTGCTCCTACTACTACTCCTACTCTTACTACTCCTACTACTACTACTACTACTACTACTATTCCTACTCTTACTACTACTTCTACTACTCCTGCTACTACTACTACTACTACTACTTCTACTACTCCTGCTCCTACTACTCCAACTACTACTATTCCTACTACTACAACTACTACTACTACTACTACTCCTGCTACTACTCCTACTGCTACTACTCCTCATACTTCTACATCTACTCCTTCTACTACTACTACGACTACTACTTCTACCTCCACTACTACTCCTACTCCTGCTCTTACTACTTCTACTACTACTCCTACTCCTACTGCTACTGCTACTACTACTCCTACTTCTCTACGTCTACTTCACCTACTACTCCTACTACTACTACTACTACTCCTACTCCTACTGCTACTACTACTACTACTCCTACTTCTCTACGTCTACTTCACCTACTACTACTCCTACTCCACTACTAGTACTAGTACTACTGTTATTACTACTACTACTACTACTACTACTACTTCTACTACTACTTCTACTACTATTCCTACTCTTACTACTACTTCTACTACTACTACTGATCCTACTACTCCTATCTCTACTATTACTACTACTACTGCTCCTACTACTACTCCTACTTTTCTACTTCTACTTCACCTACTACTCCTACTACTATTACTACTACTACTACTACTTCTACTACTACTACTACTACTCCTACTATTACTCCTACTCCTACTTGAATAACTACTACTCCTTATCCCACTACTAATAGTCCTGCTCCTCCTACTCCTACTACTACAACTACTACTGTTACTATTCCTACTACTTCTACTACTACTACTACTACTACTACTACTACTCCTACTACTACTGCTGCTACTACCCTTACTACTACTGCTACTGGTGCTTCTACTACTACTGCTACTACTCCTATTACATCTTCCACTACTCCTACTACTACTGCTACTCCTACTACTACTACTCCTACTACTACTACTACTACTACTACTACTTCCACTACTCCCACTACTACCGCTACTCCTACTACTCCTACTACTACAACTACTACTCCTACTACTCCTACTACTACTCCTACTACTACTACTACTACTACTATTACTCCTACTACTATTCCTACTCCTTCTACTACTATTCCTGCTCCTACTACTACTACTACTCCTATTCCTACTACTACTACTCCTACTACTACTAATACTCCTACTACTACTGCTGCTACAACTCCTACTGTTACTACTTATACTACTATTTCTACTGCTATTACTCCTACTCTATTACTACTACTACTGCTCCTACTACTCCTACTACTACAACTACCACTACGACTACGACTACTACTACTACTACTTTTACTACTACTCCTACTACTCCTACTTCTACTACTACTACTACTACTACTACTACTACTGCTAGTACTATTACTACTCCTACTCTTACTCCTAGCACTAACCCTACTCATACTATTGATACTACTACTACTCCTGCTCCTCCTCCTACTACTACTACTACTACTACTACTGCTGCTGCTACTGCTACTCCTACTACTAATGCTACTTCCACCACCACTCCTCCTACTACTGCTCCTGCTACTACTACTACTACTACTACTACTCCAACTCCTTCTACTACTACTACTACTACTACTACTACTACTACTACTACAAATACTACTACTACTCCTACTACCACCACTACTTCAACTACTCCTACTACTACTACTACTACTACTACTTCGACTACTACTACTAAAACTACTACTCCTACTACTACTACTACTACAACTACTACTACTACTTCTACTACTACTCCTACTACTACTACTACTACTGCTACAACTACTCCTACTGTTTCTACTACTCATAATACTACTTCTACTGCTACTCCTCCTTCTCTACGTCTACTTCACCTACTACTACTCCTACTCCACTACTAGTACTAGTACTACTGTTATTACTACTACTACTACTACTACTACTACTACTTCTACTACTACTTCTACTACTATTCCTACTCTTACTACTACTTCTACTACTACTACTGATCCTACTACTCCTATCTCTACTATTACTACTACTACTGCTCCTACTACTACTCCTACTTTTCTACTTCTACTTCACCTACTACTCCTACTACTATTACTACTACTACTACTACTTCTACTACTACTACTACTACTCCTACTATTACTCCTACTCCTACTTTAATAACTACTACTCCTTATCCCACTACTAATAGTCCTG
>JARUPZ010000001.1:6326359-6333859 GCA_031213475.1 Nereocystis luetkeana | reverse complement strand
TCCTGCTCCTACTACTGTTCCTACTACTATTCCTACTACTTCTACTCCTACTACTACTACTCCTACTACTACTGCTACTACTACCCCTTCTACTGCTACTACTACTACTACTACTACCACTACTACTACTACTACCACTGCTACTACTACTACTACTACTACTACTACTACTACTACATCTACTACCACTACTACTACTCCATCTACTACTACTGCTACTCCTACTACTACTGCTACTGGTGCTTCTACTACTACTGCTACTACTCCTAATACATCTTCCACTACTCCTACTACTACTGCTACTCCTACTACTACTACTCCTACTCCTACTACTACTACTACTTCCACTACTCCTACAACTACCGCTACTCCTACTACTCCTACTACTCCAACTACTACTCCTACTACTCCTACTACTACTACAACTACTACTACTACTACTATTTCTACTGCTATTACTCCTACTCTATTACTACTACTACTGCTCCTACTACTCCTACTACTACAACTACCACTACGACTACTACTACTACTACTACTACTTTTACTACTACTCCTACTACTCCTACTTCTACTACTACTACTACTACTACTACTACTACTACTACTACTGCTAGTACTATTACTACTCCTACTCTTACTCCTAGCACTAATCCTACTCATACTATTGATACTACTACTACTCCTGCTCCTCCTCCTACTACTACTACTACTACTACTACTACTACTGCTGCTGCTACTGCTACTCCTACTACTAATGCTACTTCCACCACCACTCCTCCTACTACTGCTCCTGCTACTACTACTACTACTACTACTACTCCAACTCCTTCTACTACTACTCCTACTACTACTACTACTACTACTACTACTACTACTACAAATACTACTACTACTCCTACTACCACCACTACTTCAACTACTCCTACTACTACTACTACTACTACTACTACTACTACTACTTCGACTACTACTACTAAAACTACTACTCCTACTACTACTACTACTACAACTACTACTACTACTTCTACTACTACTCCTACTACTACTACTACTACTGCTACTACTACTCCTACTGTTTCTACTACTCATAATACTACTTCTACTGCTACTCCTCCTACTCTAAGACTACTACTATAACCACTACTACAACTCTTACTACTACTACTACTACTACTACTACTAGCACTACTATTACTACTACTACTACTACTGCTACTACTACTACTATTCCTACTCCTACTACTACTACTCCTTCTCCTACTACTGCTCCTACTACTATTCCTTCTACTTTTACTACTACTACTACTACTACTCGTACTACTACTGCTACTACTACCCCTGCTACTACTGCTACTGGTGCTTCTACTACTACTGCTACTACTCCTATTACATCTTCCACTACTCCCACTACTACTGCTACTCCTACTACTACAACTCCCACTACTACTACTACTACTACTACTTCCACTACTCCTACTACTACCGCTACTCCTACTACTCCTACTACTACAACTACTACTGTTACTATTCCTACTACTTCTACTACTACTACTACTACTACTCCTACTACTACTGCTACTACTACCCTTACTACTACTGCTACTGGTGCTTCTACTACTACTGCTACTACTCCTATCACTTTACCTACTACTACTACTACTACTCCTACTAACACTTCTTCCACTACTACTACTACTACTACTTCTACTCCTATTATTACTACTGCTCCTACTACTCCTACTTAATATATTCCTACTCCTACTAGTCCTCCTACTACTCCTACTCCTACTACTACTCATACTACTCCGTTACTCCTACTACTACTACTACTACTACTACTACCACTACTACTACTACTACTACTACTACTACTACTATTACTACTACTCCTATTTTTACTGCTACTACTCCTACTCCTGCTCCTACTACTACTACTCTTATTCCTACTACTACTCCTACTACTACTACGACAACTACTCCTACTACTACTGCTACTACTACTCCTACTGTTACTACTACTTATAATACTACTTCTACTGCTACTCTTCCTACTCTAACACTACCACTAAAACTACTACTACTACTTCTACTACTACTGCTACTCCTACTGCTACTACTCCTACTTCTACTACTACTACTACTACTACTATTACTACTACTACTACTCCGACTACTACTCCTACTACTACTACTACTACTACTACTACTAATACTACTACTACTCCTACTACTACTACTACTACTAATCCTACTCATACTACTACTACTACTACTACTACTTCTACTCCTACTTTTACTCTTACTACTCCTTCTACTCCTACTACTACTACTACTCCTGCTACTACTACTCCTACCTCTACTTTCCTTACTACTCCTGCTCCTACTACTCGTATCACTATACCTACTACTACTGCTACTACTCCTACTAACACTACTCCCACTACTACTACTACTACTACTCCTAGTATTACTACTGCTCCTACTACTCCTACTACTAATATTCCTACTCCTACTAGTCCTCCTACTACTCCTACTCCTACTACTACTCATACAACTACGTTACTCCTACTACTACTACTACTACTACCACTACTACTACTACTACTACTACTACTACTACTACTACTCCTACTACTACTACTACTACTATTACTCCTACTCCTATTCCTACTCCTACTACTACTACTCCTGCTCCTACTACTACTACTCTTATTCCTACTACTACTACTACTACTACTACTACTACTACTACTACTTCGACAACTACTCCTACTACTCCTGCTACTACTACTCCTACTGTTACTACTACTTATAATACTACTTCTACTGCTACTCCTCTTACTCTAACACTACTACTCAAACTACTCCTACTAATTCTACTACTACTGCTCCTACTACTGCTACTACTACTCCTACTGCTACTACTGCTACTTCCACTTCTCCTACTACTACCGCTACTCCTACTACTCCTACTACTACTACTACTACTCCTACTACTCCTACTACTAGCACTACTATTAATACTACTACTACTGTTACTACTACTACTATTCCTACTCCTCCTACTACTACTCCTGCTCCTACTACTGTTCCTACTACTATTCCTACTACTTCTACTACTACTACTACTACTCCTACTACTACTACTACTACTACCACTACTACTACTACTACCACTGCTACTACTACTACTACTACTACTACTACTACTACATCTACTACCACTACTACTACTCCATCTACTACTACTGCTACTCCTACTACTACTGCTACTGGTGCTTCTACTACTACTGCTACTACTCCTAATACATCTTCCACTACTCCTACTACTACTGCTACTCCTACTACTACTTCTCCTACTCCTACTACTACTACTACTTCCACTACTCCTACTACTACCGCTACTCCTACTACTCCTACTACTCCAACTACTACTCCTACTACTCCTACTACTACTACAACTACTACTACTACTACTATTTCTACTGCTATTACTCCTACTCTATTACTACTACTACTGCTCCTACTACTCATACTACTACAACTACCACTACGACTACTACTACTACTACTACTACTTTTACTACTACTCCTACTACTCCTACTTCTACTACTACTACTACTACTACTACTACTACTGCTAGTACTATTACTACTCCTACTCTTACTCCTAGCACTAATCCTACTCATACTATTGATACTACTACTACTCCTGCTCCTCCTCCTACTACTACTACTACTACTACTACTGCTGCTGCTACTGCTACTCCTACTACTAATGCTACTTCCACCACCACTCCTCCTACTACTGCTCCTGCTACTACTACTACTACTACTACTACTCCAACTCCTTCTACTACTACTACTACTACTACTACTACTACTACTACTACTACTACTACTACAAATACTACTACTACTCCTACTACCACCACTACTTCAACTACTCCTACTACTACTACTGCTACTACTACTACTACTTCGACTACTACTACTAAAACTACTACTCCTACTACTACTACTACTACAACTACTACTACTACTTCTACTACTACTCCTACTACTACTACTACTACTGCTACTACTACTCCTACTGTTTCTACTACTCATAATACTACTTCTACTGCTACTCCTCCTACTCTAAGACTACTACTATAACCACTACTACAACTCTTACTACTACTACTACTACTACTACTACTACTACTAGCACTACTATTACTACTACTACTACTACTGCTACTACTACTACTATTCCTACTCCTACTCCTACTACTCCTTCTCCTACTACTGCTCCTACTACTATTCCTTCTACTTTTACTACTACTACTACTACTACTCGTACTACTACTGCTACTACTACCCCTGCTACTACTGCTACTGGTGCTTCTACTACTACTGCTACTACTCCTATTACATCTTCCACTACTCCCACTACTACTGCTACTCCTACTACTACAACTCCCACTACTACTACTACTACTACTACTTCCACTACTCCTACTACTACCGCTACTCCTACTACTCCTACTACTACAACTACTACTGTTACTATTCCTACTACTTCTACTACTACTACTACTACTACTACTACTCCTACTACTACTGCTGCTACTACCCTTACTACTACTGCTACTGGTGCTTCTACTACTACTGCTACTACTCCTATTACATCTTCCACTACTCCTACTACTACTGCTACTCCTACTACTACTACTCCTACTACTACTACTACTACTACTACTACTACTTCCACTACTCCCACTACTACCGCTACTCCTACTACTCCTACTACTACAACTACTACTCCTACTACTCCTACTACTACTCCTACTACTACTACTACTACTACTTTTACTTTTTATACTATTCCTACTCCTTCTACTACTATTCCTGCTCCTACTACTACTACTACTCCTATTCCTACTACTACTACTCCTACTACTACTAATACTCCTACTACTACTGCTGCTACAACTCCTACTGTTACTACTTATACTACTATTTCTACTGCTATTACTCCTACTCTATTACTACTACTACTGCTCCTACTACTCCTACTACTACAACTACCACTACGACTACTACTACTACTACTACTACTTTTACTACTACTCCTACTACTCCTACTTCTACTACTACTACTACTACTACTACTACTGCTAGTACTATTACTACTCCTACTCTTACTCCTAGCACTAACCCTACTCATACTATTGATACTACTACTACTCCTGCTCCTCCTCCTACTAATACTACTACTACTACTACCACTGCTACTACTACTACTACTACTACTACTACTACTACTACATCTACTACCACTACTACTACTCCATCTACTACTACTGCTACTCCTACTACTACTGCTACTGGTGCTTCTACTACTACTGCTACTACTCCTAATACATCTTCCACTACTCCTACTACTACTGCTACTCCTACTACTACTTCTCCTACTCCTACTACTACTACTACTTCCACTACTCCTACTACTACCGCTACTCCTACTACTCCTACTACTCCAACTACTACTCCTACTACTCCTACTACTACTACAACTACTACTACTACTACTATTTCTACTGCTATTACTCCTACTCTATTACTACTACTACTGCTCCTACTACTCATACTACTACAACTACCACTACGACTACTACTACTACTACTACTACTTTTACTACTACTCCTACTACTCCTACTTCTACTACTACTACTACTACTACTACTACTACTGCTAGTACTATTACTACTCCTACTCTTACTCCTAGCACTAATCCTACTCATACTATTGATACTACTACTACTCCTGCTCCTCCTCCTACTACTACTACTACTACTACTACTGCTGCTGCTACTGCTACTCCTACTACTAATGCTACTTCCACCACCACTCCTCCTACTACTGCTCCTGCTACTACTACTACTACTACTACTACTCCAACTCCTTCTACTACTACTACTACTACTACTACTACTACTACTACTACTACTACTACAAATACTACTACTACTCCTACTACCACCACTACTTCAACTACTCCTACTACTACTACTGCTACTACTACTACTACTTCGACTACTACTACTAAAACTACTACTCCTACTACTACTACTACTACAACTACTACTACTACTTCTACTACTACTCCTACTACTACTACTACTACTGCTACTACTACTCCTACTGTTTCTACTACTCATAATACTACTTCTACTGCTACTCCTCCTACTCTAAGACTACTACTATAACCACTACTACAACTCTTACTACTACTACTACTACTACTACTACTACTACTAGCACTACTATTACTACTACTACTACTACTGCTACTACTACTACTATTCCTACTCCTACTCCTACTACTCCTTCTCCTACTACTGCTCCTACTACTATTCCTTCTACTTTTACTACTACTACTACTACTACTCGTACTACTACTGCTACTACTACCCCTGCTACTACTGCTACTGGTGCTTCTACTACTACTGCTACTACTCCTATTACATCTTCCACTACTCCCACTACTACTGCTACTCCTACTACTACAACTCCCACTACTACTACTACTACTACTACTTCCACTACTCCTACTACTACCGCTACTCCTACTACTCCTACTACTACAACTACTACTGTTACTATTCCTACTACTTCTACTACTACTACTACTACTACTACTACTCCTACTACTACTGCTGCTACTACCCTTACTACTACTGCTACTGGTGCTTCTACTACTACTGCTACTACTCCTATTACATCTTCCACTACTCCTACTACTACTGCTACTCCTACTACTACTACTCCTACTACTACTACTACTACTACTACTACTACTACTTCCACTACTCCCACTACTACCGCTACTCCTACTACTCCTACTACTACAACTACTACTCCTACTACTCCTACTACTACTCCTACTACTACTACTACTACTACTTTTACTTTTTATACTATTCCTACTCCTTCTACTACTATTCCTGCTCCTACTACTACTACTACTCCTATTCCTACTACTACTACTCCTACTACTACTAATACTCCTACTACTACTGCTGCTACAACTCCTACTGTTACTACTTATACTACTATTTCTACTGCTATTACTCCTACTCTATTACTACTACTACTGCTCCTACTACTCCTACTACTACAACTACCACTACGACTACTACTACTACTACTACTACTTTTACTACTACTCCTACTACTCCTACTTCTACTACTACTACTACTACTACTACTACTGCTAGTACTATTACTACTCCTACTCTTACTCCTAGCACTAACCCTACTCATACTATTGATACTACTACTACTCCTGCTCCTCCTCCTACTAATACTACTACTACTACTACTGCTGCTGCTACTGCTACTCCTACTACTAATGCTACTTCCACCACCACTCCTCCTACTACTGCTCCTGCTACTACTACTACTACTACTACTACTCCAACTCCTTCTACTACTACTACTACTACTAC
>JARUPZ010000001.1:6311359-6318859 GCA_031213475.1 Nereocystis luetkeana | reverse complement strand
CTGTTCCTACTACTATTCCTACTACTTCTACTACTACTACTACTACTCCTACTACTACTGCTACTACTACCCCTACTACTACTACTACTCCTACTACTACTACTACTACTACTGCTACTACTACTACTACTACTTCTACTACTACTACTACTACTACTACATCTACTACCACTACTACTACTCCATCTACTACTACTGCTACTCCTACTACTACTGCTACTGGTGCTTCCACTACTACTGCTACTACTCCTAATACATCTTCCACTACTCCTACTACTACTGCTACTCCTACTACTACTACTCCTACTCCTACTACTACTACTACTTCCACTACTACTACTACTACCGCTACTCTTACTACTCCTACTACTCCAACTACTACTCCTACTACTCCTACTACTACTACAACTACTACTACTACTACTACTACTACTACTGCTGCTACTACTGCTACTTCCACTACTCCTACTACTACTGCTACTCCTACTACTCTTACTACTACTACTACTACTACTACTACTACTACTACTACTTCTACTACTACTAGCACTACTATTACTACTACTACTACTGCTACTACTACTCCTATTCCTACTCCTACTACTACTACTCCTCCTCCTACTACCGCTCCTACTACTATTCCTACTACTTCTACTACTACTACTACTACTACTACTCCTACTACTACTGCTACTACTACCCTTACTACTATTGCTACTGGTGCTTCTACTACTACTGCTACTACTCCTATTACATCTTCCACTACTCCTACTACTACTGCTACTCCTACTACTACTACTCCTACTACTACTACTACTACTACTACTACTACTTCCACTACTCCCACTACTACCGCTACTCCTACTACTCCTACTACTACAACTACTACTCCTACTACTCCTACTACTACTACTACTACTACTACTACTTTTACTTTTAATACTATTCCTACTCCTTCTACTACTATTCCTGCTCCTACTACTACTACTACTCCTACTACCACTACTACTCCTACTACTAGCACTACTATTAATACTACTACTACCTTTACTACTACTACTATTCCTACTCCTACTACTACTACTCCTGCTCCTACTACTGTTCCTACTACTATTCCTACTACTTCTACTACTACTACTACTACTCCTACTACTACTGCTACTACTACCCCTACTACTACTACTACTACTACTACTACTACTACTGCTACTACTACTACTACTACTTCTACTACTACTACTACTACTACTACTTCCACTACTCCCACTACTACCGCTACTCCTACTACTCCTACTACTACAACTACTACTCCTACTACTCCTACTACTACTACTACTACTACTACTACTTTTACTTTTAATACTATTCCTACTCCTTCTACTACTATTCCTGCTCCTACTACTACTACTACTACTACTATTCCTACTACTACTACTCCTACTACTACTACTACTCCTACTACTACTGCTGCTACTACTCCTACTGTTACTACTACTCATACTACTATTTCTACTGCTATTACTCCTACTCTATTACTACTACTACTGCTCCTACTACTCCTTCTACTACAACTACCACTACGACTACTACTACTCCTACTACTTCTTTTACTACTACTCCTACTACTCCTACTTCTACTACTACTACTACTACTACTACTACAACTGCTAGTACTATTACTACTCCTACTCTTACTCCTAGCACTAATCCTACTCATACTATTGATACTTCTACTACTCCTGCTCCTCCTCCTACTACTACTACTACTACTACTGCTGCTGCTATTGCTACTCCTACTACTAATGCTACTTCCACCACCACTCCTCCTACTACTGCTCCTGCTACTACTACTACTACTACTACTACTACTCCAACTCCTTCTACTACTACTACTACTACTACTACTACTACTACTACTACTACTACTACTACTTCTACTACTACTACCACTACTACTACAAATACTACTACTACTCCTACTACCACCACTACTTCAACTACTACTACTACTACTACTACTACTTCTACTACTACTAGCACTACTATTACTACTACTACTACTGCTACTACTACTCCTATTCCTACTCCTACTACTACTACTTCTCCTCCTACTACTGCTCCTACTACTATTCCTACTACTTCTACTACTACTACTACTACTACTACTCCTACTACTACTGCTACTACTACCCTTACTACTACTGCTACTGGTGCTTCTACTACTACTGCTACTACTCCTATTACATCTTCCACTACTCCTACTACTACTGCTACTCCTACTACTACTACTCCTACTACTACTACTACTACTACTTCCACTACTCCCACTCCTACCGCTACTCCTACTACTCCTACTACTACAACTACTACTCCTACTACTCCTACTACTACTACTACTACTACTACTACTACTACTTTTACTTTTAATACTATTCCTACTCCTTCTACTACTATTCCTGCTCCTACTACTACTACTACTACTATTCCTACTACTACTACTCCTACTACTACTACTACTCCTACTACTACTGCTGCTACTACTCCTACTGTTACTACTACTCATACTACTATTTCTACTGCTATTACTCCTACTCTATTACTACTACTACTGCTCCTACTACTCCTTCTACTACAACTACCACTACGACTACTACTACTACTACTACTTTTACTACTACTCCTACTACTCCTACTTCTACTACTACTACTACTACTACTACTACTACTACTACTACTACTACTACTACTAGCACTACTATTACTACTACTACTACTACTACTGCTACTACTACTACTATTCCTACTCCTACTACTACTACTCCTGCTCCTACTACTGCTCCTACTACTATTCGGTCTACTTTTACTACTACTACTACTACTACTCGTACTACTACTGCTACTACTACCCCTGCTACTACTGCTACTGGTGCTTCTACTCCTACGGCTACTACTCCTATTACATCTTCCACTACTCCCACTACTACTGCTACTCCTACTACTACTACTCCCACTACTACTACTACTACTACTACTACTACTACTACTTCCACTACTCCTACTACTACCGCTACTCCTACTACTCCTACTACTACAACTACTACTCCTACTACTCCTACTACTACTACTACTACTACTACTACTACTACTGCTGCTACTACTACTACTACCACTACTACTACTACTACCACTGATACTACTGCTGCTACTACTACTACTACTACTAGTTCTACTCCTGCTACTACTGCTGCTACTACTATTCCTACTACAACTACTACTGCTACTCCCACTGCTACTACTACTATTAATACTACTCCTGCTTCTACTACTACAACTACTACTACTACTACTACTACTTCTACTACTCCTACTACTACTCCTACTTCTACTACTACTACTACTACTCCTACTACTTCTCCTACTACTACTACTACTACTACTACTACTACTACTACTACTCCTACTACTACTACTACTACTAATCCTACTCATACTACTCCTACTACTTCTACTCCTACTTTTACTCTTACAACTCCTTCTACTCCTACTACTACTACTACTCCTGCTACTCCTACTCCTACCTCTACTTTCCTTACTACTCCTGCTCCTACTACTCCTATCACTATACCTACTACTACTACTACTACTCCTACTAACACTTCTCCCACTACTACTACTACTACTTCTACTCCTATTATTTCTACTGCTCCTACTACTCCTACTTCTAATATACCTACTCCTACTAGTCCTCCTACTACTCCTACTCCTACTACTACTCATACTACTACGTTACTCCTACTACTACTACTACTACTACTACCACTACTACTACTACTACTACTACTACTACTACTACTACTACTACTATTACTACTACTCCTATTTTTACTCCTACTACTACTACTCCTGCTCCTACTACTACTACTCTTATTCCTACTACTACTCCTACTACTACTACGACAACTACTCCTACTACTACTGCTACTACTACTCCTACTGTTACTACTACTTTTAATACTACTTCTACTGCTACTCTTCCTACTCTAATACTACGACTAAAACTACTACTACTACTTCTACTACTACTGCTACTACTACTGCTACTACTCCTACTTCTACTACTACTACTACTACTACTACTCCTACTACTACTCCTACTACTACTACTACTATTACTACTACTACTACTAATACTACTACTACTCCTACTACGACTACTACTATTAATCCTACTCATACTACTACTACTCCTACTTCTACTCCTACTTTTACTCTTACTACTCCTTCTACTCCTACTACTACTACTACTCCTGCTACTACTACTCCTACCTCTACTTTCCTTACTACTCCTGCTCCTACTACTCGTATCACTATACCTACTACTACTACTACTACTCCTACTAACACTACTCCCACTACTACTACTACTACTACTACTCCTAGTATTACTACTGCTCCTACTATTCCTACTACTAATATTGCTACTCCTACTAGTCCTCCTGCTACTCCTACTCCTACTACTACTCATACTACTACGTTACTCCTACTACTACTACTACTACTACCACTACTACTACTACTACTACTACTACTACTACTACTACTACTACTACTACTACTATTACTGCTACTCCTATTCCTACTCCTACTACTACTACTCCTGCTCCTACTACTACTACTCTTATTCCTACTACTACTACTACTACTACTACTACTACTACTACTACTACTTCGACAACTACTCCTACTACTACTGCTACTACTACTCCTACTGTTACTACTACTTATACTACTACTTCTACTGCTACTCCTCCTATTCTAACACTACTACTAAAACTACTACTACTACTTCTACTACTACTGCTCCTACTACTGCTACTACTACTCCTACTGCTACTACTGCTACTTCCACTTCTCCTACTACTACCGCTACTCCTACTACTCCTACTACTACTACTACTACTACTACCACTACTACTCCTACTACTAGCACTACTATTAATACTACTACTACTTTACTACTACTACTATTCCTACTCCTACTACTACTACTCCTGCTCCTACTACTGTTCCTACTACTATTCCTACTACTTCTACTACTACTACTACTACTCCTACTACTACTGCTACTACTACCCCTACTACTACTACTACTACTACTACTACTACTACTGCTACTACTACTACTACTACTTCTACTACTACTACTACTACTACATCTACTACCACTACTACTACTCCATCTACTACTACTGCTACTCCTACTACTACTGCTACTGGTGCTTCCACTACTACTGCTACTACTCCTAATACATCTTCCACTACTCCTACTACTACTGCTACTCCTACTACTACTACTCCTACTCCTACTACTACTCCTACTTCTACTACTACTACTACTCCTACTACTCCTACTACTTCTCCTACTACTACTACTACTACTACTACTACTACTCCTACTACTACTACTACTACTAATCCTACTCATACTACTACTACTACTTCTACTCCTACTTTTACTCTTAAAACTCCTTCTACTCCTACTACTACTACTACTCCTGCTACTCCTACTCCTACCTCTACTTTCCTTACTACTCCTGCTCCTACTACTCCTATCACTATACCTACTACTACTACTACTACTCCTACTAACACTTCTCCCACTACTACTCCTACTACTTCTACTCCTATTATTTCTACTGCTCCTACTACTCCTACTTCTAATATACCTACTCCTACTAGTCCTCCTACTACTCCTACTCCTACTACTACTCATACTACTACGTTACTCCTACTACTACTACTACTACTACTACCACTACTACTACTACTACTACTACTACTACTACTACTATTACTACTACTCCTATTTTTACTCCTACTACTACTACTCCTGCTCCTACTACTACTACTCTTATTCCTACTACTACTCCTACTACTACTACGACAACTACTCCTACTACTACTGCTACTACTACTCCTACTGTTACTACTACTTTTAATACTACTTCTACTGCTACTCTTCCTACTCTAACACTACGACTAAAACTACTACTACTACTTCTACTACTACTGCTACTACTACTGCTACTACTCCTACTTCTACTACTACTACTACTACTACTACTCCTACTACTACTCCTACTACTACTACTACTATTACTACTACTACTACTAATACTACTACTACTCCTACTACGACTACTACTATTAATCCTACTCATACTACTACTACTCCTACTTCTACTCCTACTTTTACTCTTACTACTCCTTCTACTCCTACTACTACTACTACTCCTGCTACTACTACTCCTACCTCTACTTTCCTTACTACTCCTGCTCCTACTACTCGTATCACTATACCTACTACTACTACTACTACTCCTACTAACACTACTCCCACTACTACTACTACTACTACTCCTAGTATTACTACTGCTCCTACTATTCCTACTACTAATATTCCTACTCCTACTAGTCCTCCTACTACTCCTACTCCTACTACTACTCATACTACTACGTTACTCCTACTACTACTACTACTACTACCACTACTACTACTACTACTACTACTACTACTACTACTACTACTACTACTACTACTACTACTATTACTACTACTCCTATTCCTACTCCTACTACTACTACTCCTGCTCCTACTACTACTACTCTTATTCCTACTACTACTACTACTACTACTACTACTACTACTACTACTTCGACAACTACTCCTACTACTACTGCTACTACTACTCCTACTGTTACTACTACTTATACTACTACTTCTACTGCTACTCCTCCTATTCTAACACTACTACTAAAACTACTACTACTACTTCTACTACTACTGCTCCTACTACTGCTACTACTACTCCTACTGCTACTACTCCTACTTCCACTTCTCCTACTACTACCGCTACTCCTACTACTCCTACTACTACTACTACTACTACCACTACCACTACTACTCCTACTACTAGCACTACTATTAATACTACTACTACCTTTACTACTACTACTATTCCTACTCCTACTACTACTACTCCTGCTCCTACTACTGTTCCTACTACTATTCCTACTACTTCTACTACTACTACTACTACTCCTACTACTACTGCTACTACTACCCCTACTACTACTACTACTACTACTACTACTACTGCTACTACTACTACTACTACTTCTACTACTACTACTACTACTACTACTACATCTACTACCACTACTACTACTCCATCTACTACTACTGCTACTCCTACTACTACTGCTACTGGTGCTTCCACTACTACTGCTACTACTCCTAATACATCTTCCACTACTCCTACTACTACTGCTACTCCTACTACTACTACTCCTACTCCTACTACTACTACTACTTCCACTACTACTACTACTACCGCTACTCTTACTACTCCTACTACTCCAACTACTACTCCTACTACTCCTACTACTACTACAACTACTACTACTACTACTACTACTGCTGCTACTACTGCTACTTCC
>JARUPZ010000001.1:6121359-6306359 GCA_031213475.1 Nereocystis luetkeana | reverse complement strand
AAGGGATCTTTAGGTTGGTAGGCTGTTCGGATGTTTTGGATCCTGTTGGGATCAAGGCACGGGCGAAGACCCAACCCAACCCCTGACTCTAAACCTAACCCTAACCCTAACCCTAACCCTGACCCCAAACCGCAGCCGAAACGGGCCAAAACTCGCCATAAACGAGGCTACGCCGAGTTTGCATCGAACCAGGAAATTTCTCAGAATCTGAGATATGATGCGGACGACGATTCCGAAAAAGTGCAGACCACGCTACACATTTTTCAAGTAAAAAACATCCCTAAAGATCCCTTCCCCTAGACTGCTAAACCTACTCAATATTTCCTACGGCTTGTATCATGCAAACGTGCGTGGGAATGATAGTCAAATGTGCCACTCTGTTGTTGTTGATGTTGTTATCTTCACATTGTATCGTCTTTTCTGCCCAGCTTTTTAAAGACACCCAGTGTCCGTCCTGATTCCTTATCCTCCTAGAGAAGATACTAATTCTGTGGTAACCGACTGTGAGACAGAGGAAGACAAAAACGTATAAATAATCGCAAATTCAAGTGTCAAGCAAGTAAAACGCCAGTGTACCGGGTACGAGAACACAACAACACGAGCAGGACCAGAAAAATAAGAACAAAAAAAAACTAAAAACGAAAAACAAAAATATGGAATGAAACAGAGTACAAAAGACGCAAGGACCCCAGAAAGGCTGCCAGACGAAAAGCGTACGTACTCAGCAAGCACAGATATCTGCAGCGCGGACGAAGCAACACGAAGGAGAGGAATATAAACAGGCAAGTGTCTCTGTAAGAGCTACCTAGCCACCCGACCTATCATTTCGGTTCAGCATTCGTCGACAGCTGTATCAGAACGACTGCCCTTCCCCCCTGCCCCCCTCCTATTGTCGCCGTTCTGGCTTATCTATAAATATTTCAATATATAAAATATTATAAATATATATATGTACTATATAAAAATATTTTATATAATATGTTTATATATTGGAATATATATAAAATATTATATAAAATATTATATATATAAAATATAAAATATTATATATACCTGGCATATATTATTATATATATAATATTTTATATATATAATATTTTATATATTATATAAAAATTAATATATTATACATGATATATGATATATTATACCAGGTATATATTTATATATTTATACCTGGTACCAGGTATATATTTGTCATATAATAGTAATACACAAACGGGAGATACATTCGGGGGCATGATGGTATCACTGGAAGTTGACTAATCCAGAAGGAGAAAACTACGGGAGAAGAAGGCAAAAAAAGGTATCGATTGGTGGAATAATACTAAAAAATACATCAACCGTGATCTAAAAAAAATAGGATCCTGGAGCCACTGACGACGACGAAAAATGACGAAGATCCAGTGGCCCACGAAAAGGGCAATCCCGGGTCTCTTTCTATTTTTGTCGAGTACCTTTAGAAGATCCAACATTTGTTTTCACTACTTTCCCGTCATATATATTCCGATATTCCACTGCATGCCAGGTGTATACCTTGTACAAGGTATTTTGCAATACCAGGTACACGACACAAGCGGGAGACGCCCCCTCCCCCCACTTTTCGGTTTCCATTTGGGAGAGGGCCAAACTAATTCCAAGACAAAAGGGCTTCGGGTCGCGTCGGCGTCGAGCTCGCCACTATCTGGAACAGCGGCACTGCTTGCTACGTTGCCTTCGCCAGGTGCGTGATAGTTTGTTGGACACACTCCCCCATACACACGGGGTCAAGCGCCGGTCTTGCTGGGTTAGCTGCCGCCACGAAACGGTACATGAATATCATCGTGGTTTGTCGATTTGTAGGTACTGCTTCCTATAGCTGACCGTGACCACATATTCATGTATGTACGATGGTGGTTGCATTGTAACTGAACGGGAGCCGAGGGGTTCGCTGTACAGTTGCTTGCTTGTGTTTGTTGGTATCGAGGCTGTCCTCTCCCACTTTTGACGATCGATGAACTTTTCTGCTGTGTGTAGCGGACAAGCAAGAAGAGAACCAATATATATTTCGTTTTTTTTACGGCTGCAATACTAAGGCTGGTACACATACGAAATTTCACAAACCCCTCGCGTCCGGAGTCGAGCGATATTTCTCTAATGCCAATGCTCAAGGTGTCGTCCTCAACACGATGTGAGACAACATATATTTTAGTCACTGATGATATATCATACGCCGGGGCGACCCGATGCTGTTTAAACCACAAAAATATCATTCTACTCAAACTACACTCCCTATCAGTTATGCCTCGGCTATCTTCGACCTGAATTGGAAAATGGGAGTGTCCTAGATTCCTGATACTGTTTTATAAAAGAATTCGTCGGCCACGCCGAGCACTCCCCGAGTAGGCCAATCTACTTGAGCATCTAGTTCGACTGTTTTGTAGCGTCCTACACGTTCGAACCGGGAAGGAGGAGCCATTGGCGTGCGTGCGAAGGTCTGTATGGGGCATGTTGTACGCCGATGATGCAGGAATTGCCTCGAAGTCGCCTGAAGGGCTCGCAAAAATGATGACAGTCATCGTGACTGTCTTCGAAGCAGCAGGCCTCACGGTGTCGGAAAATTAGACTGAGACAATGAATGGTCCTACAAACACCAGATCGGACAATCCTCGCTCCACCGCTCGTCATCGAAGCGGCAGGTCAGAGGTATAAGCAGACGACCCAGTTCTTACACCTAGGCGGCGTTATCCACGAAAACGCTGCGCTCTCGCTCGAAATCGACCGACGGATCCGCCTCATGCGAGCATGCCTCAAACGGTTCGGCCCGGAGTTGTATGATAGGACGACCGCCACCCTTAGCCTTAAAGTCCGAATGCTGAAGGCCGAGGTGATTGAGACCCTGCTGTACGGGTGTGTGACGTGGACCCTCAGAGCGGAACACTTTGCCAAGCTTCGAACGGCTCACCACCAAGTCCCGTTGCGAGTCATTGGCCTCCAGCGCCGACTTCGTACTGACCATGCCACCCTCTCGTACGCGAAGGCCCTCAAGATGACACGTTGCGAGAGCATCGAAACGACCATTCGTAAACGGCGGCTCTTCTTTGCGGGGGGCGTGGCACAGCAAAGCAAGGAGCGATTACCCAGTCGGGTAATGTTCGGGACGATAACTGGTGGGGAGTACCCGAGACCAGGTGGACAGTGTAAGACTTGGCATATATGCATAGTCGAAGACCTTAGGGAGTTCCGAGCCACCGAAGGGTCAACGGAAGTTGACCCCTTGGTGTTTGGAGTTGAGACCGCGTTGTGGTCCACTGCAGCCAAAAAGGCGGGGAAGTGGTACCGGGGGATCCTTGAAGCAGCCGAACGGTTCATGATGAGGTGACACGAGGCTGAGGCTGAGATGAGTAGGCAGCGCCGCGCATCCGCCGTGGATGGTGCCCAAGGGAACGGGGGGGGAGGGGGCAACAGGAGAAGTGGCAGAAAGCCCGACCAAGGGAATGCGGAGAGGGGGGGGAACAGGAGGGGTAGAAGGGAAACGGCGGTAGACGAAAGTAGGAAGGAGATGGCAGACAGGGTAGCAAGGCACCAAGTCGACTAGGAAGTAGAACATGACCATACTACTAGTGCTACCAACTGGTGCAGCTGGTTCCAACGTGGTCTTCCCTTGTCTTCTCTTTTTGCTGTGTTTTTTTTTTCTTTCTTGTGCTGACTCTCCGTGATTTTCATTTTGTTTTTTTCTTTTCTTTTTCTGATTGATAAGCCGTACTGAAGGAGCCTTGTGGCGTGGTTGGATGACGAACCTGCTCTGCTCGTTTCGTATTGTTTGACGCCAAGGGGTTGGGCATAGTTGACGAACGCAGGGCGGAGACGGCAGTCTGGGTAGCAAGGTACCAGGCGGATTAGCAGGGGGAACCTGGCTATACTACTCGTACCACAAACTGCTGCCGCCACCTGGAAGGTGCTTTGGGCTTTGGTCCGCCTGTTATTTCCCCTTCCTTAGTTTTTTTTCCTTGTTACTTTTTTCCTTGGTTCTTTGTCTTACTCTGTTCACAAACAGTGGTGTTTTTTCTTCTTTTTTGTCTTCCTTTTTTTCCAGCTCGTTCTTTTTCAAGTGTTGGCCACCTCGCCTGCGGGGGTGGGGCACGACAGATTGTTTCTCCCAGATTTTGCTTTCATTTTTTTCTTTTTTTCTTTCGATTTGCCTACCTTGTTTTTGTTTTCTCCTTGATTGTTTTTTTGCGGTTCACTATTTTATAGATTGCGTATGTCGGGCCTGTCGTATCTAGTATGATGACATGGCTTTGCATTGCCCACTGCAATGCATACTGCACACGTGGCAACGTAGTATCTCTGTGGCGTAGCTTTGTGACCACATAACTTGTATCTCTTCTAGGATTGAAGAATCGGCACGGACACTGGTTGTGCTGGATGTCGACGGGTAGAAATAATGAAGAACACACACACACGGATAGCAGAGCCAAACAGGCTGCGCAAGATTGGAATTGCTGCTGCTCAGGAGTCTTGACTAAGGATGCGAACAGAACAATAGGTGCCCCCTCTTGCTGATCTAAGCCCCCCGTAGAGACCGCCACGAACAGGGTAAACGTTGCTCGGGCCGTAGGCCTGGTCGTAGGCATGGATATATGCCGTTTTCGGGAAGGAAGTATGAAATGTCATGACCATATATATGGATCTAAAGGTTACTTGCGTCAAACTCATCTCAATGTAGCTTTATATGATATACGGAGATGGTTGATGATGCATGCGCATTCCTGAAGATCAGGGAGTTATTGGGCGCCTTCCGAAATCCACTGTACGTCTCCTTCCCAACTGGATTTTTCACCGGTTTCGAAACTGAAGCACGGTGTTTTGAGGTCGTCCACGGCCCGTAGAGGACAATTTTCGACGTTTAATGCATTGTAATTTTTATGTCCGCCTTTCTAGAAAACAAGATGGGGTAGAACCGAATTCACCTCTTCCAACGTGGATTCATACCTTTTGCCTCGTGGCAATCGACTTCTCTGGATCGATTCCCGTCAAGGAGGAACGATTTCCGACGTTGTCCCGGGACTTTCTAGACCAGGGGCGCCTTTGCTGGCTGAGATGGGAGCTGCCGCGCATAAAGTTGCATCAAAACATGACGAAGTCAACGCACTAGGCTTTGAAACCTTGGTCGTAGTACATGCGTCGACACAACTATTGCGCGTATCATCGTGTGGTGTACGCAGAGCCCTGAAGGGCAAAGTTTGACCAGAATACATTACGATACACGACTAGATAGAAGGAAAAAACAAAACTTCACTTTTATAACATGCCTGGTGGTACGTGTTGACATTCTTTTGGATTTCCCCCCCGCTTTTTCGCGTTTTCCATGTATAGAGTCATGCCCGACTGTGGTATATGGCTGAAACGCAACCTTCCCGTACCCGGACACATTGTTTGGTAAGCACAATCGTATCTACCGGCGTACAAGTCACTGCAACGAACATTTCAGAGGTTAGTCGCTTTGGGGCCATCGAAGGAGATCCCGTGCATTCGATCTCGGAAGTCGCCTTCGAATGTTGGGATGACTGGCGGTCTCAGCGTTTCATGTGGTATAGCATGGCGCCCGTGCTTAATCAGTTCTATTCTTGCTCGCTGTGCTCATGTTCGCGTTTAGGGCTCATCTCAGGGCCCATCTTAACGGGGATTCTTATTTTGTTCATTTTAGTTTTTTTTTCTACTTTGATTTGCATATCAGTGGCCGAAGAGGGAACAACCAAGCAGCAGGCAAACTAAAAAAATCGAATTTGAGTGAAAATTATTTTGGGACTTTTTTCGTGTTATTTTTTAAACTTCAATTTGGGATTTGGGAGTTCCTCGATCTTGATGTAGCATGACCATGGTGGATCAACATCTCCTCGGTGGAGTCTGGGGCGATTCTTGGCCACTACTTCGGAGACCACGATCGAGGCGATAAAACGCGAACCTCAACGAGAGGTGACCGGAGCAATAGCCACGACCGCGCCCACAGACCATAACACATCGTACCCCGGCGGTGGCGCCTCAAAAGTAATCATGGTGGCCGCAATCCCAATTTTGCGGTCTGCTCGATTGGCCGACAATCACAAAAACCTAGCAAAAGGGAAACAAAAACGGAGGATACGCTCGAGACCTCGATAGCTGCATCATCACCGCTGCTGTTCCGCACGTACGTGGCACTTGAGGGCTTCCTCCGCCCACCCAAGACACCCTGAGAGTGATAGCTTCCTATCCTGCGCGACAAACATGAAAAAGTGGTTGGCGGCGGCGCGCACGCGGCAACGCAGACCTTCGCTCTCGTCTACGCGCGTCGCTGTTCGTGGGCTGGGCGTTGTGTGACGTGGCGCGTTTATCCGATAGGAAACAAACACGTTATTTTCTCGGAATCAAATTAGAATTAATAAAAATTCAATTCATTTTTATATATAGCGTTTCCCGTTAAAATGGGCCCTTAACGTGGACTTTTATTTTCTGGATTTGATTCAGGTATATATCTAATTTAATTTGCATCTGAATGGCCGAAGAGTGAACGACCAAGCAGGCGAATTATAAAAAATCAGTTCGAGTGAAAATTGTTTTGGGATTCGTTTCGTGAGATGTTTTCAATTTCACTTTAGAATTTGGAAGTTCCTCTGACTACGAGTAGACGTAGCATGTTCACCTCGGTGGAGTCTGGGTCGATTCTTCGCTGCCTCGGTGACCACGATCAAGGCGATGAAACGTAAACCTCAACGAGAGGTGACCGGAGCAATAGGCGTGCCCACGCCCCCACACCATAGCACATCGTACGCCGGCGGTGGCGCTTGAAAAGTAATCGTGGCGGCCACTATCCCAATTTTTCTCTTCCTGCGCGATCAGCCAACCATGGGGGAACCGAGCAAACGAGCAAAGAAACAGGGGATACGCTCGAGACGTCGATAGCTGCATCAACCGCTGCTATTCCGCACGTGGCGCCTGAGGGCTTCCTCAGCCCACAAGACACCCTGAGAGTGATAGCGTCCTATCCTGCGCGACAAAAAAAAAACGTAGCTGGCGGCGGCGCGCACACGGCAGCGCAAACCTTCGCTCTCGTCTACGCGCGTCGCTGTTTGTCGGTTGGGCGTTGTGTGACGCGGTGCGTTTTTTCCGATTTTTTTTTTTCTTGGCGATTACTACCCCGTTCCCCGATAGGACACAAACACGTTTTTTGTTCCAAAATCAAGTTAAAATAAATTAAAATTAAAATTCAATTGCCAAATAGCGTTCCCTTCAAGATGAGCCCTCATACCGTGTATTGTGCAAGTAATCTCCCGGGAAAAATACAAGTCGGTACACT
The DNA here is from genome assembly GCA_031213475.1 of Nereocystis luetkeana. NCBI lineage: Eukaryota > Phaeophyceae > Laminariales > Laminariaceae > Nereocystis > Nereocystis luetkeana. The sequence goes on along the minus strand of JARUPZ010000001.1, from coordinate 6,299,044 downwards.
CCAGTGTCTGCTTACTCATGCCTGCGGGCGGCTCCGGTGTGCTACTTTCCCATCCTCGCGAGCAAGCCAAGCCCAGTGCACGGTTTATATACTAAACTGCAGTAGTATCGTGATGCATCCTGAGGAGCTCGTGCGCGGAAGATTGGTGTGACGTTCAAATTACACGGAGGGGTGACACCCCGCTGGCAGAACGGTCGCTGTCTGACCAAGCCGCGCGTCAACACGGCACGCAACGAAGAGACAAGGGGATCGCTGGGCGATGAGGAACTTCGAACGTTAGGCAATCATCGCCTTCCGTAAACGACAACCGTTTGCCAGAGCATTAGATAAAAGAAAAAACGCCGGAAGGAGCACCACCTCCGCGATGCCTGGTGGTTCATTCAGCATCGCTCTCCGTCAACGACAAATTGTATCACAGCGCAGGTGAGGAGAGGGCAGACGCCGAAGGGCGCACCGCCTACCCGACGCCTGAGGATAGACTGGTTAAAGTCGAGGAATACATCAGGAGCCAATGCTTTCAGCACAATCGACATAAGTTCAAGTTTCAGCAGCGCGATGCCTGGTGGTTCATTCAGCATCGCTCTCCGTCAAATACAAATAGTATTACAGCAGGCTAGGAGAGGGCGGACGCCGAAAGGAGCACCGCCTATCCGACGCCTGAGAATGGGCTGGTTAATGTCGAGGAATATATCAGGAGCAAACACGTTCAGCACAATCGATATAAGTCCAAGTTCCAGCAGGAGGAACTCATGGGAGGTTCGGTAGCGATCTCGGCTCAGTAACGACAGCGAAAGGACGAACAGCCGGAAGAGTAGACGAGAGCTACATGGGTTGGATCTCGAGCGGGAAACAGCGATGGACAAGGACGAGGAAATATTGGGACACGCGGCGAAGAGCAAGAAGACGAGCCGGGATCCGAGCTACCGTTTCGATACCGTATCCCGTTTTGGTGAGACCATTCCAGACGGACGGAGCTCCTCAGCTGAGGAACTTCCTAATATAGCTGGAATGCCATTCACGCTTCACAATACTATTCGTTGTGTTCCTAAGTTATGGGATTAATTTCATCCTGCCATTTCTTATGTCGGCTTGGGTGAGATAGAGAGCATTCCACTTGAGGAACCGCCGAAACGTCCAGACGTATCGTCACTGTGGCAGGCGTTCCGTAGGATAACCATGTATGTGCAGCTTCAGCTACTACAAGAGCATCACAACCCACAGTACCTCGGCCGCCATCGCCGCCGCGACGGCTATCCATACTGACAATGGAGGAGGCCGAACAGCAGGAGCCGTCGGCAGGGCTGGCTGGTCTGAGTGCGAGATTTGACAGTAAATCCAGCTCCACGTGAGGGAAGAAAGAAGACACTGCCGAAGACGTCGACCAGGAGGAGATGCTGCGGGCCGATCTCCAGACACCGACACAGCCGTTACCACCATCGCTGGCGCTGCTGACACCACCACCCCCACCGCCGCCGCCGTCGCCGCGGCAGTAGCATCGGAATATTTTTTGTGGCATCGTGGGGGGAGTGTGAAGCGAAGCTCCAGATCCCCAACATAGTGAAATACAGAGGAACCCAATCAAGTGCACTACAGCGGATGATCTCTGCCCGGGAACGACGACGGATCCCCCGATAAAGGACCGTGACCAGCCAGTCCACACTAATCTGAAGACAACACTTGTACAATATTTTCAGATCCATCATTTCCTCACTAATTCCAAGACAATTGTTTCCACACTAGTAAATTATTTTTGCCTGAAAAAATTAGGTAAAAATTTGGATCCCCAAAACTCGACTCAGAATCGAAGAACACTAGAAAATGAGCAAAATAACCGCTCCTACTCAAATACAAGAAAGGATAGTTCATGTTTTTTTTAAATCGATAACCGCAAAAGGGAAAACCTAAAATATCTTCGGTGCCTGGTACGATGCAAACATGTTGTCGGTAGGAGACACATACACTTGGATTCGAATATCCCCCTGCATTAATTGCGCATTGTCAAGGTATTGCCTACTGAGCTATAGGGATAAAAAATCGATCGATTACCCCGCCCAGGGCAATCCTTATAACACTCTCCCCCTCTTCCGAATGGCGGGATATATATGTAAGGCGTCGGTACCGTATATGGCCGTACGCTGATCTACCCGCTTCGGGGAACCAGGGGCATACATGTTTTCAGGAACGGTCGCGCAAGCGCTTCTCCTGTAAAATAATAGTTCGGATTGAGATTAGAACCCGTGTCCTCGACGACGTAAAATGTAAGATATTCTACCCCTATCTATAGCTCAGTAGTAGGCGACACCTTCACAGCATTATCATTATTTTGTGGGGTGGGCAATATTATTGCCTTAGTATTTGTTTTCAAGTGTTTTTTTTGCTTGGTTTGAGCAATTGTATGGATTTGAGTATTTTACCAGGCACGTATTTCATTGTACAGCAGACACTACTAGGGCAGAGCGTTGTTGGTGGCTGGGTCTGTAGGCGGATCTGCAGGTGTGTAGATGGGTGGCTCGGTCAGTCGGTTTGTACCTGGGTGACTTTTATGATTTCTTCGTGTATGTGGGTAGTGGCCCTGTTTTGCTTTAGTACTGTATTTATATATTTTCCGATTCGGGGACGCAATCTGATCAAAACACACCATTAAATACTATAAATTTCCAACGTCTGTTTTTTAATTGCAAATAGAGTTAACTGTTTGTTTTCCGAATTCAGGCAAACGAATAATAGATAGATACACAAACAAGTATTCAGTCATGTTGATGAGCGTGCGGGCCTTCATATCTCGCGTCACCGTCGGGTTTTTTTTAACACGAGGTCTCCGAAGGGAACTCTACAAAGCAGTGAAGACCGAAATCGCGGCCGCCCAACAACTACTGTACAACATTTCCATAACCGTTGTTGTTGCGGGCACGGCTGCCTTCCCCTCCGTACCGAACCCCCCTTCTATTCAATATCATCCCCGCCTGCCACAACTCAAGCTTTGCCCCGGATCAAAAAGCACAATACAAACTTCGTTTAGTAACTTTCTTGAGGGCAATACCCCAAATTATTGCAGCTTATACAGTATAGGCCCGCCAATAGGAAAGTGCCCAATTGGAACACAATGCTCACTTTTTGAAGAACGCTAAGAACATTGGGTTAAGCAATACGGCTCAGTGATGAGGCCTACACTAAATCCTATACTATAGCCTGTGCTCAAAGTTATTTGAAGATGGCGTCCCAATAGGAATCTCAGGCTTGCCCAGTTAGGTGTTTCTTGTTGGCGGGCCCATACTGTAACCTGCGATAATTGGCGGAATTGCCCAAAGCCTACGAAACAAAGTCGTACTTGTACACGAAGCGACTCCTGCTTACTCCCACACTCCGAAGAAAAGCCTTGTGAACAATACGTATACGCTATACTTACGTTTCCCTACGTTTATACCAGGGTATGTGCTACTATTGTTAATAGAGTGGACGTGTTTGAGCGCGAATTCGTACTTCGCACCTCAAATTCCGTTGGGTATACGTTATACAGCAGTACCACGTGAAGCGAAGGCTGAGAAACTTAAACGCGCACGCTTGAAATGACATAGGGTACTCCGCTAAGCGAGGGCGTTACATCGCATACCCTCACCATGATAGAGCTGTCATCAGCGCTAGATCCAACGTTCCATCGTCGCATTGCAGGTCCGATGTTTGCAGCTTAACCAAACACCGGTTCCATACGAACATGATCGTCGCAGCTGGAAACAAACATCACACATCGCCGTCCCCCGTCCTTGAGTGCGCATGATTTGGCGACCAGCTTCCACTTAATGTGCTCATAACCAGGCTCGCAGCTGATTGTTCCATCGTGGCAACAGCTTCCGCCAACGGGAGCGTTGGTGCGGCTCGCAATCGCTGGGATCGAAGTGCCGACGAGCGACGAACTCTAAAAGAAAAACAGGGGTTTTGTTGAGTTTTGGAGGGTTTAGTCGCACGCGCGCGCCGGGTGAACTGGGCGAACTACCCGGCAGAAGCAAGTCCGCAATGTGGGGTGCTGAACAGTCCTGACGTCGGTCACGGTAGAGGCAGTTTCGCAGTCTGGGGGGCGGAAAAATCGTGACGTAGGCCACAGTACAACAGGCAATTTCGGAGTGTGGGGGCCTGAACAATCGTGACATAGGCCAGGGTACAGGCACGTTCGTCGTGTGGGGGCCTGAGAAATCGAAACGTAGGCCTATCGCACACACTAAAGCCAACAAAATTGTGAAAAGGTTCGGACTATGATTGGATGATAACTTGATGACATAGCTTGGTAGTTTCGCCGCCGATCGCAGCACGGCACAGCGCCTCCAGCAGAAGAAACACTTCACGGCTGATCGAAAGCTCGATGTAGGAAGCATCTGATGAAACAGCAAGCAGCTAGCTGCTGCGACAGGCAGCAAGCACGCCGCCCAATCTTGTTGTGCCACCGGACAACCCCGAGACTGGCGGCACAGATTACACCAGTGTCATGATACTAGCTTGAATGAGGCAGAAAGCTCGGTAACTAAACCTGGGTTGATTTTGGTATCTATCGTGTTTGTAGTACTTGGGAGGCGATTTATGAATGAAAAACCAGGGGTTCTCCCAGCGAGGCACAAGCTTGGTTCTCAGTCTCCGCGTTCACGAACGGAATAAAGCTGCTCTTCTTCTTTCTCTAAGCAAATAACACACGGGAGTACCAACGAGTACCGGCTTGATAGGCAAACCTGTCCATGGATACAAAGTGTCCCGACCTTAGTCGTAACTAGTGGCGTCGTCGGCCTAGGATCGGGCAGGAGGAGCCGACGAACAGCCGCTGGCACTGCGCCTCCGCTATTGACAATAGACCACGCGAGCTCCACGGCCGCGACCACCCCACAGATGGCCACTGGAGTACCTTGAGAGCGTACTCTGGTGGGCCTTGAGTAAAATCACCTTGAGCCACAAATCTCAAGGTCGATCATTGACCAACATAAACGTCCACAATACCCCCGAATTGTCGAATGTACGCGTCACAATGTACTCAGGTTGGGAAACGTACCAGTTCAAAGTGCTGCGTTTTTGACAGCACAGTTAGATGTGCGCGTGAGGTCGGTATCGACCAGAAATCGGTGGCATGGTGAAAATGATGAATTTTTTCCAAACGGGTTACCAAAAGACTGAATAATTTTTTGCAATTCCGAATTGTCATGGGGCTCCAAAACAACTTGAATATAGTATGCCGGAAGGTCAGCTTTATATCGCTTTGAACTCCTGATACGTCACGAATTGGCTGTCCATAGTGTGCCCAGACGTATTAAAGCATGTGTTCTGAACAAAATCATGAACCGGAATGTTTTTCCGTTTGATGCTGATCCCAAAAACAGCAATATTATAGGTGTGAATTTCAGCGTTTTTCGGCACTATGTACCCCGTTCTAGAGAGCATCGACTGATACGAAGAATCGAGGCTACAGAAATCTAGTTCGTGGTATGCCGCACACGGACAAACAAAAATCACTCCAATCGTGCACTTGAGTAAATAGTACCACCCCGTTAAAAAATAGTAGTTTTTATATACAGAATACAATGGGAAACACGACACGACACGACGAAAAAAAAACAAGGACCTGTACAAGCCTACAAGAAGAGGCTTTGAAAAACAAGACGAGGAGTTCTTCGCCCGCACGGGGAAAGCAAGAGGAGAAGCGGGGAGAGATAAGCGCGCCGAGAACATAGCGGAGCGCTGCGACTATCGTGCGTTGGAGCGACGTCATGGCGGGGCTCACGCGACGAGTGGCCAAATATGCTCCTCAGACCGAAGCTCGCCAATCGTCCGAGAGTCTAGCCGAGGTGGGAAAATTGGCAATGGAAACTAGAGGAGCGGCTGACAGCTGACACGGCAGGAACATTATGCGAGGAGCGCCAAGAGCGACCACACGCGGAAGCAGATGCGCGTGCAGCACAAGCGGCGCTGGCAGACGAGGAGGGGCGGAGGAGCGCAGAGGTGGTGAGGGTGGCGAGACTGTCGGAGGAGATGGATCGCCACCTTCCATCTCCTTCTCTTCCCTCTGCTGCGCTGTCTGCTGCTGCTGCTCAATCTACTTTTTTGTATCCCATACGAAGGTATTTCCTTGTTTTCTGAATCTCAGGCTTTCGGGCTATAGAAACAAATTATGACGGCTGCTGTCAATTTTCTTGGTTGTGGTTGGTCGAAAAAAACAAAATTCATCACTGCGCACAACGTCCAATGGACACCGATATTGCTGGTAACGGCCTTAAAAGGGACCTCACGCCCACACCCAACAGTTAAGAGTCGATCTTAACGGGGGACGCTATTTGGAATTCAACTTTAATTTCAATGAATTTGATTTTGGTTTAAAACAAAAAAACGGGTTTGTGTTATATCCGGAGACGGCGTATTAATTGTGTTAAGATCACGGAGAGCGGGACACTTTGTATCCCTGGACAGGTTTGTCTATCAAGCCGGCACTCGTTGGTACTCACGTTGATGTTCGCTGAGAGATATAAGAGCCACTTTATTCCTTTCGTGCAAAAACAAAATCGGAATAAACGCGATTCCTCACACAACTCACAGCCGACAAACAGCGACGCGCATAGACGAGAGCGAAGGCTTGCGCTGCCGCGTGCGCGCCGCCGCCAGCCCCTTTTTCTTTGTGGTGGCGCAGGATAGAGAGCTATCGCTCTCAGGGTGTCTTGCGTGGGCGGAGGAAGCTCTTAATCGACACGTGCGCAACAGCAGCGGGGATGAAGTTATCGAGCTCTTGAGCGTATCCTCCGTTTTTTTGCTTGTTTGCTCGGTGTTCGTTATTGTTAACAGGTCGAATAGGCCGAACCATTGGGTTTGCGGTCGCCATGATTACTTTTGATGCTCCATCGCCGGGGTACAATGTGTTTTGGTCTTGGGCGTGGGCGCGGCTATTGCTCCGGTCACCTCTCGTTGAGGTCTGCGTTTTATCGCCTCGATCGTGGTCACCGAAGCGGCCAAGAATCGCCCCAGACTCCGCCGAGGGTGTTGACCCACCATGCACATGCTACAACACGACCGAGGAACTCCCGATTTTCAAATTGAACTTAAAAAAATCCTACAAAAAAAGTCCCAAACGACTTTTCACCTAATTGTTTATAAATAATTAAGTGGAAAGTCTATTGGGATTGTTTTCGCAGTTTTTTTTTTCAATTTGAAGATCAGGAGTTCCTCGGTCTTGATGTAGCATTTTCATGGTGGGTCTATATCCTCGGTGGAGTCTGGGGCGATATTTTTCCGCCTCGGTGACCACGATCGAGGCGATAAAACGTGAACCTCAACGAGAGGTGACCGGAGCAATAGCCACGTCCACGCCCTAGATCAAAACAGATCTTACGCCGGCGGTGGCGCATAAAAAAAAGTAATCATGGCGGCCGCAATCCCAATTGTCTGGCCTGCTTGATCGGTCAACAATCGCGAAAACCGAGCAAACGGGCAAACAAACGGAGGATACGCTCGAGACCTCGATAGCTGCATCAACCGCTGCCGTTCCGCACGTGGCGCTTTAGGGCTTCCTCCGCCCACCCAAGATACCCTGAGAGTGACGGCTTCCTATCCTGCGCGACCAAAAAGAGAAAGAGGCTGTCGGCGGTGCGCACGCGGCAGCGCAAGCCTTCGCTCTCGTCTACGCGCGTCGCTGTTTGTCGGTTGGGCGTTGTGTGACGCGGTGCGTTTTTCCAGGTTTTTCTAAAATTTTGTTTTTTTGGCAATTAATACGCCGTTCCCAGATAGGACACAAATCCGTTTTTTTCGGAATCAAATTGAAATAAATAGCGTTCCTAGAACTGCAGTCCTATTTTGGGGACAAACCCTCGATTTCCAAGTACTTTGTCCCCCAACCGGGACTGCGGTTCTCAGAGGGTTAAGATGGGCCCCCTAAACAGAGATCGAAATCGAATCGGGAAACAAATCACAAAAACAAAAAGGCCAACAACAAAGCAAAAACACTAACACCAGAAAAATAACGAAGCACGAAATAAAAACAAATTTTGAAATATTCAGGAAGAAATGATACCAGGTATGTACACGAAAAAATGTAAGAATTCAATTGGAGAATACTAGATGGCGCAACACATACGCCTACAACACCGACGCGAGACTTGTTGTGTAATCATTCCTTTTTTTGTTCCCTGTATCTATACTTCTTCTGGTCTCAACCGCTGTTTTGCACAGCACGAAACCAGCACCATATGCCTTACACATACATGCGTTATACGCAAAAATCACCCAAAACGTACGTTGAAATCAAGCAAAACATAAGACGTCTCGGCACAAACCACATTTCATTTGGGGAAAAAGAACGGTTTGCACAATTTACATATCTTTCTCATTAATTCCGTGTCTATTCCGCGATAAACGAAAATTCGCCAAAAGTAAAACTCCTAAAAGTTTGGTAAAAAAATGCGATCGACCCAAAATCACCTCATCTTATGCGATGCAAACATCATTCATTGCACATGAATACCTGGTAGACAGCAACTCGCAGTTTTACTGCGCCCATTGCCAACTGCCCCTCTTCTCTGTCCCTTCTTTTTTTCTCAAACATGCCAACGACTTAGTACCCCTCCACTAGCCCCAGATTCCCTTCGCTCAATATTCCATGTAATGTTTCGTCAAAATATGGTACCTGGTATATAACAACACATAGGGTATACGATTAATCGCAAAACCAAAAATGCGTCATGCGTGTTGGAGTTTTTTTTCTCAAACTGTCGTTGCAAGAACATCTACAAACCTACCGACAACGTCACACGCTATGGAAGCTTCACGACAGTATGTCTCACAATCGAGGTGTATTTAGTACGCTACATAAGCGTTGCCATATACGTTTTTCCTGTATCTGCAACGTTCTAAGGTGGCCCCATCTGTGCCGCACCCGTCGTTATGGCCCCGGTTCCTACCTCCTCGTCGATGCCGACGGTACCCATCCCGTCTGACCGCGACCGCGCCCAGCCTGTGGGGACTCCTCTTTTCCGAAGACTAAAAGTGGGTTTTCGGGAGCCGCATCTTCGACTCATATTCGAGTTCGTAGAATCGGGGTCCCCATGAATTTCACATATTACTGCATATTATACGGCTCATCAGAGAGGGCTAGTCTCGAGGTACTGCCTTGAATGAGGCTAAAAGCCCGGCAATTCACTGGGTTCAAGTATTGGGATCGTATTTGTAGTACTTGGCAGGCGTATCTTAGATAGAAAACCGGAGGTTTTCCCAGTGAGGCACGAGCTTAGCTCTTAGTCTTCGCGTGCACGAAAGATACGGTGCTGCCCCACTTCCATCTCTAAGCAAAGAACACACGGAAGCAACAACGAGTACAGACTTGATAGGCAAACCTGTCCAGAGATACAAAGTGTCCCGATCTTAACTCCAGCAGTTGCGGAAGAAGAGTGCACTGGCAAGCTTGACAAGCGGTAGCGACTGGGAACGAGTCTCTAGAACGTATATTGAACCACAGCCAGAGCCGGCGTCCTCGGTGGCTTGGTAGGTAGTCCTCGTGCCTATCGAGGTGAATTCCGTGGGTTCGAGTCTCACCGAGTTCATGCTCGTAGGGACTGTTTCTTGTAAATATATAATTTACATGTATATATAGCGGAAAGCGCGAGAGCGTGAGTTATTAATAGCTACATTCGATTAAAATCGAGGAGCAGTGGGAATGCTGAACCCTATGTATGCGACAAAACATGAATTTACGTACCGGGGGAGAAAGCGACAACACCTTCTGTGGCCACGGCTTGTCCAGAAGATCGCTTAAGGTAAAACCTCCTACGCGTTAGGCTGGAAAGTAAAAGTGATGATTGCAAAAAAAGGCCACCTCGACACCCCAACAGCAAGCATACATAAGCGTAGGAGTTTGTTGGAACTCGTACATCACAGGGACTTGCTATGTCGTTGCTGCTGTTGCAGCGTGTGTGCTGTTAGTGTCGTAAAGAGAGAGCGCCTTTCCCACATTCAGACGTCGATCGACGAGAAGACACGGGGAACAGGGGCTTTTGGAAGAGCGTGGCGGCATTGTAAGGATCGTAGGGGCTGAAACCTGAAAAACATACCGTCGTTACCTTGTCGCCCAGAATGGCACGTACGTACCATTTATTTGGCGTCGTGGATGCCTGGGGCCTTCCACAAATATCCCACATGCTCCAACCAATTGAGCTGATTAATTAAAATACCTTCGACGTATGTAGCTCTACAAAAACTCGTTCGAACGTGGCTATTTTCGCGGCGAGGTTTCAACTATAGCGCTCGTGGTGGCGTCGCAGCAGCGAGCGCATGGCACAGGCAACAACGAAACTCAACCCAAACACTTAAGCGACACGTATCGTACAAAACCAGCGCCAGCCTTGGAATTTCTTCCCTCAGTTTTTTCCCCCTTCCCCAGGCCCCCTTACTAAAATGTTGCTTTTTTTTCAAGTAATTTAGGTAGAGTCTGTCAAGGTTATTTAGATTTTTTAATGAAGATGGAACGTGAACTCAAGTGTTCAGCCACGAGGCACAGGCAATAGGTTCGAGCCCCACGGCATATACCCAACGTTCGTTATTCTCGAGTACGTACCAGAGAGTGTTTGCCAAGGTTAGGTTCTGTAGGGTTTGTGGATTTAGGGTTAGGGTATGGGTGTCTGACAGAACTTACAAAAGATCCGGGTTAGGGTATACAACCCTTACAGAACTCACAAAAGTTCCGGGTATTGTTGCCCGGGCGTACAGAACTCACAGGAGTTCCGGTCAGGTGTGAAAACGTTGTACCGGTACCCCGGGTATTGTGACACCCTGGCGTACAGAAGTTACAGAAGTTCCGGGTATGGGTATGAAGGTCGTACAGAACTCACAGAAGTTCCGGGTACGGGTATAACACCCTTACAGAACTCACAGAAGTTCCGGGTATTGCGGCCCGGGCGTACAGAACTCACATAAGTTCCAGGCAGGTATTCCAGGCAGGTGTTGCGCTTCAGTTATCATGTTATCATGTTATCATGTGTACTATTCTTTGCTTGATATATTTTTACCGAGGTATTTCTTCCACTCCAGAGTTATTGGAGCCTGTCGTGCGACCACGAACTGCATTTTATTGTGGCGATGAGTTAATGTGAGAACAGCAACAATAATCACAACAATACTATACCGTTTAAATAACGCGTACCAGGTATTATATATACCATGCACGTACCATTGTAGCCCATTTCTGTCATAGCTATCTTTCACGATTTTCACGGTAATGACCGTTCCAACTTCATGCGAACGACTTCCGCGGTCATAGGTGAACTGTCGCCACCCCTGTCTGATGGAGATCCTCCAGAATCTGCAGCGTTCATATTCCCTTTCCCCGGGTACACAGATCACAGCTAGACGCAGTTGCACAGTAGTTGTGTGTGTTGGTGTGCTCGTTTATTGAGTTGTTGGGAGCGAGGTGGGTGGTACGATGTATTTTCGTCAATTCGTCCTTGGTGTGTGTCACTGATGGGAAATGACGTCAGAATGCATAACATCACTCCTCAACAAAGTTGTCGGGAGGCGTGTCAAGCAAGGCAAAACATGCGCTGTCAAGGGTGTAGGGCCGAAGTGTTCCACACTAAAACCTAGTAGTTTGGTACCAGTCACGGCACGTCGAGGCAAAGCTGCTGTCTGTCAAGGGTTGAAAGTCTTGTCTCCCGACATCTTTGCTCCTCAGCGCCATCCTAATCTGTACCGGCACCTCGGGTATTGTGCCGAGGGTACACCCTTACCCCGGGTATTGTGCCGAAGGTCTTACAGATCTTACAGAAGTTCCGGGTACGGGTATGGATGTCTCACATAACTCACAGAAGTTCAGGGTACGGGTATGGATGTCTTACAGAACTTACAGAAGTTCCGGGTTAAGGTATACAACCCTTACAGAACTCACAGAAGTTCCAGGCAGGTACCAATCCGTTGAACCGGTACCCCGGGTATTGTGAAACGTGGCGTACAGAACTTACAGAAGTTCCGGACCTTACAGAAGTTCCGGGCATGGATATAAATGTCTTTCATAACTACTTACAGGAGTTCTCTGTAGGGTATTTCCCGGGTAAATACCCCGGGTATGGTTCTGTAGGTACCTTACAGAACCTAACCTTGGTATTTTCTTTTTTTTATGAATGATGTTTTCTCTTCTTTCTACTGACTGACTCGAAATTGAGGTGTTTTTTTCTATCCAAAACGCCCTGTTATAGATATTAAATTATGTACGTTTCCCACTCGCACTTTTGTCTATGATATGATAACTATAATCAAGTCTGCCAATTTAAGGTAGGCCCTCCCAGAATGAGGCCAAGGGGCTACAGTGGCACATCTAAATAAAAAAGCCAGAAGAGGGGGTACACGAAAACAGAAAGTCGACAAGCTAGGAGAGAGCTGAAACAAATACAGAAAATATGGTGGAGAGACTTCACCCCTTCTGTCGAAAAAAGGGGAAAACATCTACCTTTGGTTTCTCAATTATTATATCAATCGTTTGTGCTAAGTTTTTGGTGAGCCCTCTGGGCTGTGTCGGAAATTACAAAGCGTGTTGTCGGTTTGTTTTTTTATTTGTGCTTTCCTGCGACACCCCACATTTCTTTTTTGAGCCTCAGGCAGGCGGAAAGTATACGCAATATAAAAACAAGTGAAAAAAACTGGAAAAAACGCGATTTGTTCACTACTAGTATTGTTTTTTTCCCCACAAAACTCCCCACCCGATGCGTACGTAAGGACTCACTCATAGTTCTTTTCGACTCCGGAATGTTGGCGAATGTGGCTCGGTTTTGTCGGTTGTTTTCGTATGTTGTTGTTCTCACATAAACTCTCTGACGAATAAGTCTGTGGTCACACAAAGGTTCTGGAGCCCTAGGAAGATCCGAAAAACCATAAAAATCGAAATTCGGCTGCCTAAAAAAAAAGTACAAGAGACGAAGAAGGCGCACACAAGATAAAATCAACGCACAAACTGAACTAACATGGCCGCGCGTATATCCTCTCAACTATACAACATAGAGTTCTCCCCGTTCCCACCACTAACCAACTCGTGGTTGCTGACTACAGCGGCTGCTGGTTGGAGTGCTGCCTGCACCGTACGAAACGCCCGGTAGTCGTGAACACAGAGAAATACGCCTGATGTCTGGGGTGCTGTCAGACGGACTACTCGCGGACATGCAGTAAAAAAGGAGCAATCAAACCGAAAGAAACACCACACGAATATCAACGATCACCATCTCTTCCCGGACTTTCTGACAAGAAAAGATGCGGCACAGCTATGACACCACGCCCCTGAAAGTTGCGGGGGCCATTCCCCGTGAAGGGTATACAACTCGTCAACACTACAGAGACCCGTGACGTTAATAACAAGTACATACTGCCTCGTGAAAAACAAAAACCAGAAAAAAACGATGACTGCTTCTCTCGTGATGGTGTGCGCGCCGGTCATGGGTGTTCCTGTGCCGTCCTGCTGCCGTTTTTCATGGCCGCCTCCTCGCCTTAGCCCAAAAGGCCCGCTCCTTTGCACGTGCTCCCTTTGCCACTCCCTTCCAGTCGGTTCCTCCTCTCTCCGGTCCCGTAAAACAAAATGCTCCTCGCACTTGCGGTTCTGATCTGAAGAAACGAAAATCCTCGCGCAGGTGAGTTCAATCCGTCTCTTCCCCGCTCGTCGACGCTATGTCTCCCTCCTCCTTCCTCGTCGAATCCAGCCTCCTACCGGCGCGATAGACAGTGCCGAAGTGTGCCCAGTGGTGGTGCCTGCCTCCGCGCACGGACATCCCGATTGAGCATTGATGCTCTGCCGCAGCTGCCTAAAAAAGACGCGCGAATCGTAGGTATCCGTGCCTGTACATATACCTGGAGGGCGGGTATTCGAAAAAATATATACACACCCTTTTTTTAACTATAGTTCCAGACAGGGGGCATGCTAAAACCAAGTAAATGAACTTTTGAAAACAGAAAACAAATATTGTTTTCTCAAGTTGCCCGGGAATCTCACAAACCATATTTTTGGTTTATTTTTGTATCACTCTGTGACGTTGAAAAGGAGTAGCATTGTATGTGCTTAGTACCTTGGTCGTTATGAGTAACTTTGTTTCGCCCACTCTCGCAAAAAAACTCCCAAAAATCACGGAGGTTTTGGTTTTGATTTAGTACCAGGTACCATGTAGAATGTATTTATTGCGATGACGGCGCTAAAGAAACCGGGATCTCATTCGAAATAGTTGGTGCTTCATCCGACCTACCAACAACACACGCAAGTTGACGACATTTACAAATATCCGGCTGCGCGAGTTCCTAATGTAGCGAAAGCTGTTATATGCTACCAGGTACTTTTTTCCTTCGTGAAAGGGGGATTTCGTATTGATTTACAGATTTAATAGCAATTATTGTGATGATATTAATAGTGTTGTTTTGTACCACAGCTCGTAGATTGTGTTTACGTTACGTATTGACCAGACTGCCGATGACCGGCCAATATTACACACTTTACATTTTTTTTAGATTACCAGGTTTCATATATTATACCTGATAGGGCGGTGATATATATGGTACCTTATATTGATCCACATCGGATCCATCCATCCCCGCGCTCCTTGCCTCTGATGAGGTTCTCATCATCATACAAATCGGTGTATCCCGTGACGACGTTTGTAGGGCTTCTACGACCACTCCTATACCTCGAACGGTGGGCACAGTCCCATTGAGGACGTTGCTCACGGAAAGAGGGGGGTTTAGCTTGTCTGCACATTGGAGCAACATTTTCGTATAGTGGTAAGGTGGTGAGCGAAAGCCAACGCGTGTAAGGTACCACAGTGGACACCTGTTAAACCACTCGGCAATATGAAGCACATGCACTAGTAGGGGTCACTGGCAAAGGTACGTCACAAAAATTGAAAGTTGACCCCGGTAGCTACGAAAATGCATTTATTTGGTAGGCCAAAACACGAAGAACATGATGTACCGGCTCTCGGATCTAGAACAGCCGCACGGTAAAACCAATGCAGGAGACGTGTCGTTTTGATAGAAAAGTGCCCGCGACGTGGGTCGCCCAGAGGATAAACGACGAGCCTGTTCCCGATCCCAGCACGGTATTTGTGCCAGGGGTCGAGAATGACATTGAACCAAAGTTATCCAACAGCAACAACCTACCGAGAAACAAAAATGGCGTCACCGCAACAACAGACTCTACTGCGCAAAAAAAGCAGGCATTGAGGTATACCACCCAACAGCGTCTCAACGCAGCAATGGTCGAGCAAGCCGAATATGCATCACCTACAGGAGAAGCTATTGGAAGCATGAAAGCTGGAAATCTTGGCGAAATCGGATTATGCCGCCTGACCCGTGCCCCCACGACGATGCGGTGAACGGAGTTGATGCCGTGCACTGGCGTGCAAGCATGGCGGAGCAGGCGCGTCCCCAATCGAAAAATTTGTTTTCGAGGGGGTAGGCCCACCCTACGATATTGAAGTGATTCCGTCAGGGTTTTCGTACACGTGGAAGTACAACCAAGACCTATTGCCTTTCGGCAGAAGTAGAGAGTGGTTGTGCAAGGTTCCCACGAGACTGAAACTGGGGCAGAAAAGGCAGCACCGGTAGCATCCCAAGAGTCTGTACATCTCCTGATCACCAACGCCGCAAATAACGACCTGTAGACATTAAGACCGCATATTTACAGGCCAGGATAAAGCCTGTTAAATTGAACGAAAACGCCATTCCACTCAAAGGTTTGAATGCCAGGAGAAACGTAAAATCGAACTATGACGACTGAAGGCGTGGCTAAATGGCAGAGATATTTCTCTCTGTAGTTGGTAGGGAACAAAACACACGTACTTGCGGGATATTGGTTCAACCCCCAGCATCGCTGATCTGTGCGTGTACAATCTGGACCCAAGCCGTTTGGCTTCTGTCTATGTTGACGATAATTTGCTGCCCGGGTCAGACGACTAGCAAGTGTTGCAGGTTATTGAGAAACTGAAAGACACGATGAACCGAATGACCTGGGAGACGCAAATTCCCTTCGAGCTACAAGAATACCTGGTAAACGGAAACGTTCTCGCAGGAACAAACAATTTATAGCAGGAAACATACGCTAGTGTACAGTAGGACTATACTGCAAACTAACGGGATGGCTGACGCACACCCGAAGCAAACGCTTGCTGAAGCGGGGCCCGTGCAAATTGCAGAGGAAATTGTTTTGTCAGCACAAGACACCACGTTGTTCAGGTCTGCTACGGGACGTTTTATTTTTCTCTTACCAGGTGCACAATACAGGACAATGTGCATGCAGCTATGGTGATTATGCGAAGTATTCCAAAACCGGGTCGGAGAGCGATGAACAAATGGAGAGGGTTTCTAAGGTACATGAAATACTAAGTACACCGAAGGCGCGGAAAATGGAGAGGAATTTACTGCGTACGTTGACGCAGACCTTGCTTGTGACATGGTTAAGGGGTACTTGACGAAAGAGGTCGTTTTGTACCTGGCAGGGGCGCCAGTAGACTGCAAGCGGTTTTTGCTGTGTCCTCTCTGGAATCAGAGTATGTGGCGTTGTCGAAGGCGTGTCTGATGATACTTCACCTTAGGCGCATACGGGAACCGCTACGTAGGAAGCAAAGTACGGCGGCCATTGTTTTCGTGGGCAAGTTGGGTGCTGCAGCCACCAGTCAAAGCAACACGATTACGCCGCGCACGAAGCGCATATATGTGAAACTTCATAATGTTAGATCGCTAGTCGTGGGCAACGAAGTGGGTGTTCAGCACAATGTCATTGAGACAGACTTCCTAAAGGCCGGCATTCAGGTTAGGCGCGCTAAGGTTCATTTCAAGCGGTCTCGTGCTATTCGGGGAAAAAACTCGCCCGCATTTTCAAAAACCAGGCCTCACGACAAAAGGGTGTAACATTGTTCGTATGAACAAGGTTAATGGGGGGGTTCATACCGTTGAACTTTCATGCAGTATTTGTTGGTGGCATGTGTTTGTACTTTAAAGATCGGGCAGTCTGTCTACTGCACAGTACTCGGCATGCACAACCGGATTACGTGAGTACGAAGTGGTATAGAGCAGGTCTTGATCAAACACGTCGGGATATTTCGTGGTGCAAGATCGACCATATAGGATATTAGGTCTTGAACTGTATGTTGTGACGGTTCGCTTTGAATTGAAACCGTCCGTACAAGCAGCTTCGATGCACCTGTACATAATGTCATTGAGATAACAATCAATTCTATTTATACCCTACCCGAAGCTATACTCAGCGCGAGGTACTTAATCTTCCTGAGCATCGCCGTTGCTACGGCATGACCGACTGCTGGAGTACCGACACCCCACACCATTTCCGGCCCCACTCTGATACGCAAGCACGAGTAGGTTGGTGTCATGCTGGATTGCGGTAGTGTTGGGCATAGGTTAAACATGTATTATCGTGATCCATAGCTTTGGGTAAAACCAGTGTTGTTCGAGGCTGCTGTAGGATCAGTTTGAGGCCACTTTTAAGTTGGCATAAATAGTAAACGTTTAAGGGCATATCACTGCATCGTCGACAGAATAACGACACAGCTCAACCGCACGAGTAGCAGCGATCGAAGGGTTTGTTTTTCGATGTCAGCTAATCAATTTGAGGCCGTCTTCAGAACGACAGAAGTCAGGTACCTGTGACGCGAAAATACAAGATATACCTTAGAAAACATAATTGAACTAGAAAATCATGCAGCTGGTGCATGCACCAGGCAACACGAAGTAGCGGACGGTCCCGGCATAAATAAAAGGGCGGTAACAGGAAATAATGAGATGAACAAGGCAAGCAACAAGTAAGACAAGAGGAGGGAGAAAATCGTACCCAAGGCGGTGATAGTAACATGGGTTCTCGCCTCGGCTACCAAACCGATTCCAGGACCTTGCCACACCTGCTCTCTCCGTCCTCCCCTTGTCTGTAGCGGTGTCATGTGTTAGCACTGCCCCGCTGGCCCTCCCCACCCCCTTAAACAACTCGACAATAAACAAACAAAATACTACCTGGTACTAGAATTGAAGGGCTGTGGTCGGGTCGGGCCGCAATTTCATGGTCTTACCTCATATATATAGGCAATTAAACGCATTGGGCGCTAAGCGTCAAAAATACATTATGAGCGAAGCGACCAAATAAAACGCAGCGGTGTGTACAGGCTCCCACTGTATTTTACGAGTGTTTCTGCCTGTAAGAGTCGTATTTTTGCAATACTTTACCGATTGGGAGAGCGTACGTGACGATTTTCCACAACCCTGGTATGTACGGAAGCGACCGATCTTGAGCTAACGCGTGGGACTTGTCTGGTTGCAAGCCATCTCGAGTTCGGCTTGCATTTTCTGTGGCACTGGCGTGTCTTGAGTGAGCATTTAGTTTGTTTTCCGTTTTTTTTCTCACAAGCGCACAAGGCCTACATACCGCATGTATCGGGCAGCCTTGCTTCATGTATCTATCTATATGTTTTGCTGCAGTACTTACTTGCCTACATTAAAGCTTTGGGGGCCAGTTAGTTGTACTTGCACACAACAAAGATGCTGTGCACTATTTGTCTCCTTTTTCGCCCCACCTGTGTAGGTAGGTCTTCTTCCCTTTCTTCTTGGAATTTTGAATAGGGATATGACAACATCACGAGCACTCACCGTGAGTGAGCAGCTTTTTCGGCGGAGTGAAATGAAGAAGTATAAACAAGTACGTGCTGGTGGAAGACTATATAAGGAGGGAAAACAGAGATGTGCCTGTCGCATCTTCTCTTGTACGTGGTACATATTGACAATATCGAGTAATTTCTTTGGCCCATGATGTGTTATCATGTTTTGACACTTTTGCACCTCGACAGTACCAGTGGTGAATCCTATTTGGTTGCGCCGGGCAGAAGCTGTATTTGTTTGTTGATCACTGCCCCCACAGCCGCCCGAAGCATACAAACGGAAAAATGCTCTTCACATATAGCTCAAGCGCACCTTGATCTTGAACGCTGTGCACCGAGGGCAAGTGTCGGGTGTAGTTGCATGGAGAGTATACTTGCAACTCGTTCAAAGTACTTTAAGCCCGTGGAAATGTTGATTGATAGAATGTGCCACACAAGAAAACTCTATCATCATCTTGTTATCAAAGGAGTAATACAACGTCGGCTGAAACCTTTGATGTCTACTAAAAATACATATGGAGTCTATGCACACGCTGCACGCGTCGTACATCATATAGTTTGATTTACATAGTACTCTCCAAATAGCCCGCACTTGACACACACCAATATTGCTTGTGCGACCGGCCAGAATTAAAGCCCGTCCGATGTATTTTGTCTCAGGCGCACCCAACTCGCACCGCCGACTGAAGTTACAAATCGCGTTCTTCTCCGTCGGCTGATTCAAGTCGCGGCAACGCTCGTCTGGTACACAACGTTAATATGACCTCTCGCCTTGTGATCCTAACAACTGGTTATGGTGTTCTTTGTACGCCCCCACTGTCATATAATACCCAGTTGATACGACGTACGGGCACGCGTGCGTAAACCCCGATGGCATTGATGACTGCACAGCTATACTCTGGTGCCCTCTTAACTCGAGCAGTTTCATGTTGTGGATACTATCTGCTCAAACTGAGGGTCGTAGGCGATTTACTCTGCAACGCGTGGCGCCAGCAGGACCTCTACTATCCACGGGAGCGCGCTGTTGGTTCTGATGGGCGCATACTTCTCTCGAACGGGCTTTAGCGCTTCCCTGCTGATGCCTGCGTCGCCACCCGCGGGGCGCGGGGTGTGGGTAGCACGTGTCATGCCCGCCCAAAAGCAGTAAATACCTTACCAGAACGGTACAGAGCCTCGCTCGAGCACCCGGAACTGAAAAAAAACGGGATGTTTTTTTTGCGATGTTTTAACAGTACGCCTCCAGGTGGCCGACCTTGTTGCTCAAAATCGAGACAACCGCAACTTGTTTCCGCTTCCATGTCCGCGACGACACCGTGCACTTTAATGGTGGATTGGGAAAGTGTACGGCGCTTCGTCGGTACGACGAGCGTCATTAAAGTGGTGCTCGGCTCGGAGCGTGGCAGGTCCGTTTTACCAGGGTGGCAGGCGACTAGAACAAATGAGAAGTGAAACAGCCCTGATCGAGGGGTTTTCATCAAACTCCAGGACTGCGTAGTAGTATTGATTCTATCGTGATATAATT
Organism: Nereocystis luetkeana; assembly: GCA_031213475.1. NCBI lineage: Eukaryota > Phaeophyceae > Laminariales > Laminariaceae > Nereocystis > Nereocystis luetkeana. Next base: position 6,278,893 of record JARUPZ010000001.1, on the reverse strand, counting down.
ACTTGATACCTCCTACACGTTTACCATCCAATACCTCCCGCGCGTTTGGCATCCTGCTACGGAAAACTGGATTGGTTCCCAAAGCCACAGTAAGAGATTTTGGAAATCCAGTTTGGATAGATCGCGTTGCCCAACAGCAAGAAGACGATTATTTTACACTGGCGAGTACGACCTATGAAGGCAATAGCAAATATTGCGCTTCGAAGTCGGAACGAAAACACTGATTGAGTCAGCGGAAACACGTAGCGAAAGACAGCGCCGCACCGTATCCAGCACTCGTTCAAACTATTCCTGGCCCCGTGTACCAGCTACTCACCCCCCCCCCTTGAGAGTTATAAAGTTATGCTCCGTCCCTGCATGGTAGGGATGCGAGGGTCTTTGGTCGTACAACTGCGGCCATTCATGATATCGAGTACACCTCCCTGCTCCGTACGACAGTAATGTCAAGATAGTGGTGTTCAACGGTTGGCCATAGAATCTCCCTGCATGACGCGCAGATGCATACACACTCTTCTGAACCATTTGTACCGCAAACACGATGACACATTGGAACGCCAGCCGTACAGTAGAATACTCTCTTTCCTGGATATTATATTGGCAAGCCATCGGAATCAGTCAGCCCGTTAGTCAGCCTTGACGTGCAGCCTCCATCGCTTCCTACCTCACAAACGATTGCTGGGTCTTTGAGTAGATTGACCCACCAAATGGGCCGCCGATGCGATTCTAGCTAAGACGATCCCACAATGCTTATGAGGACGGCATCTTGCTGATAGAGGTGGCAACGAACAACACTGAGGCAAAGCAGCAGTGACAACGTCATATGTTGTGCTGAACAGTGGTAAGTTACTTGAGGGTAAACCCAGTCGAAATATTTGCCACGTTGCGCCCGTATACTCACTCGCCTACACGGCACTCGACGAACTCTTCAAGTCTCAAACCCGACGTGGATACCACGTACCGCACGGATGAAGCCAACCTTCGGTATGCATGAATGAAGCGGTGCTACTCCCACTCCTTTTTTATGTCTACATGGTCTTGACTCCTGACCTTGTGGCTGAGGGCCAGAAAGTACAGGTGCACTTTGACGGTAGCTGGCCGGTCGCAATTGCAACGATGCCAGGTGTTGCAGGTGGTACGTGTCAAGCTTAGGCGGCAGTTAGAGGGTCGGTTTCCAGCAGCATAGGTCGAAGGTGCCGAGACATTGTCATACGCTGGGTGAATGGCTGGGGAGTTAAGTGGCTTTCTAACTTGTTCGTCTGCCTGTTGCGGCGTGCACCAAGCCTAGGCAAGTTATTGGAATCAAGCACGTCACATTGACCCAGGCATTGCAATTGGCAATTTTCTTACCAGTAGCTTGCCACTATGAAGGGGCTTTCTAGCGACTGTTCGTCCCCCTGACGTCAACGTATGCGACGGCAAAGCTTGCACATAAATACTACGTCCATACTGCTGCGCATCACTGCCCTGGCGTCAAAGGGTATGGGGCACCTTAATCGCACGCATTCGAAGGGGGGGACACGCGTGTGCAGGTAGCTACCATCCCCCAAGTTCTCTGCTGCGCTGACATTTTGTGGGAGCGACGCACGTGATGCGGACGGCGGCGTATATTCAGGCCGGCATGGTACCGCCACTGCTTTAGAAACAAACCCAGTCCTAGGTGCGGGACACGTCTGTTTTTTACGTCAACAGTTACAAGTAAAACTTCCTATCTCTGGCACCATGCTGAAGACCTTTTTGCAAGAACGCCGAGAGTAGTGGTATTCTCGCGTAGACCATGTACAACAAGCAGACACCTACTTTGAAACACAGGCGTACATTGACCCCGCAACACCTGCCTCTCCAATCGCTACATTTGTTCCGCTGGCAGCCGCCTGAACTCTCAGTCAGGTACGCCTCGGGTCGCAGCATGGTAAAACGCAGCTGCCACATGGAAAGGTGAGACATGCGCCGCAACCAGCCCCTTGTTTCAGCGGTCCGACGACATGATTACATCCTCGATTTTCCTGCCTGCCTGCCTGCCTGCCTGCCTGCCTGCCTGCCTGCCCGCCTGCTGGCGTATATGCCTGCCAACCTGTTCCAGAGATAGGACAGAGTGTTAGTCGAATGTTCGTGTCGCACTGGATCAGAGGGCGAAAACGCGGAGCTCCCACCTCCGAATGACAACCCCGACCCGGCCGTCGGCACCTGTCCTCCAAATCAAATGTCAAGCTCACCTCCCTTAATCTTCCCGGTCTTAATATGCCACGCCGTTCACGGTACCTGGTCGACAGCGCTGCTCAAATCGCCCATGAGGAGGCACCGAGCTCGACGGGTCCAGGTGCGGGGCAAGAGCCAGCCGAGGGATCTCCAATCAGCAACGTCCGAGCAGGTGATTAAACTGCGCTCTACCTACCTGTAGTTTACCTGTGTCTGGAAACAAATACAACCAGCTGTCGTCCGACACGGTTGACTTCACGAGACAACAGAGGCAACGATATCATTCACGACGGTCTCATTTCAGCACTTCTTGCTGCACTCCGAAGCCTTTCTGCGTTTAAAGCCTGACTGCGAGGGAAACCTGTTGTGCGCAAGGTTGGTACGTAGTGAGGCTATCCTTATCGGATATTATCTGACCACGCCCTTGCACGCTGCGACTACACAGGACCGGTACAACCCGCGCCAGCAGCCAGGAGGCACAGCACTTCGTCAGGTGTGGAAATTTCCGGAGCAAGAAACACGGCCCCCCAAGAAGGACTTCCGCTTTGTTCCCGTTCCTCAAAAAGAACGCAGCGAAGGCGGCTGCCCATACTCGAGTTATTGTCCAGGGGCAAATCTTTCTCACCCAGCCATGTGCCAATGCCGGGATTCATCGGTGAGAAAGAAAGCATCGCCGCCAGGATATTCATATACCCTCTCGGTCGATGACGACGTGTGGAAGTATGCTCTCCAAGTGTCGGACACGTGAAGGCTGTGAAAACATGCCTGCTACGACTACGCACATGCGTTTGTTCTAACACTGCCACATCGTCACACTGCAGCTTGTTGTCTTGGGACAGACTGCAATACCTCTGAAGCGGAATATTGCTTCCGACAAGGGAAAAATATACATCGTAAAATATACTTCTTTAACACAGTACTTTAGCCACTGGAGTCAATCGAATACCTCAGACCAAAATGAAAAGTGAGTTGGGCATACGAATGTATCGAGTAAATAAAATACGCTGCATGAAAAAATGAGCCGTAACCCAGCCCGAGGAAATATTCTAATACTACCCGAGGGAAACAATGAAAGACGGGATGAAACAAATGGACGTCGGGATCAGAATCGACCGCAAAAGTAAAAACAAAAAATGAACATAGAAAAACAGATAGAGGAACAAGACGGCAAGCATGAAAAACAAACACAATATATTACTCAGACCTGCAGGCTCGCAAGCAGTGTAGGGGGGAGGGGAGTCGCACCGAGACATAATACAGAGTCCGCCGTTAAGAAGCGAAAACATATTGGAAAAAGAGCGAAAAGGCGATACGGAGCACAACAGGAGAACTAGAAATAGATGTAGGAAAACGAAAACGATGGTAAACCGAAACAAGTAGAGAAAATGAAAGAAAAAACAAAAAACGGAAAAAACAGGCAAATCGGAAAAATGGGAACGAAACAAAAAATGAGAACGGACGTTTTTTTTTAGAAAGCAAACCAATTGTGTACAACTCCAAGAAAAAAAGTCGACAGTCCTGTGGGGCTGTACAGCAGCCTTCGAATGAGCTGTCGCTCAGGCTGGAAGTCCTCGGCATCGCCGCGGTAGCCAGCATCTAGAGAAATCACAATAGAGCCAGCGTATATCGCTTTTTGCGCCCACCCGAAGGCACGAGATGGAGCATGACCGTTCTGACGAGCTCCCCTCACAGGGCTGGCCAAGGGGTTTCGCAGGATCATTTTGGTTATCTGATACACCACATGGTTCTGGAGATACGGCTTGGTTCTCATTTTAGGCTTCGTTCCCATTTTTCCGATTTGTCTGTTAAAAGCGGGAGCAAACGAAAAAAGAAAGAGAAACGTAGGCACTGGGATTTAAAGAAAGTCAACTGAAGTGCGGGCGGCACTTTGATGATTGCTGGAATCTCAACTGAGAGGACGCATCATAACGATGATGGATATACATACCCAGGCGTCAGTCTATTGGGCAGACCACCTGCTCCTCCTCCGTTCTCTTCTCCCCCCCCCCGCGCCTCCCGCGCGCGTGCATCAGCGTCAACGGTTCAAGTCGCGGTTTCGACCGTCCTGTGTCGTTGGGCCGTTGTTACCTTACTAGGGTCGTGCCATTTCCGCATGAAGACCTACGCCTCTTCCTCATTCCGAAGGACGTTCCTGCCGACCTTCTGTTCGACCTTCCCACCTTTCTTGGAACTTGGTGCCGAACGCTTGGAAGTCCTCCTGGTGGTCCTAAATCCAGCCCCCCTCCTGTCACCTGGAATAGTCCGTACCGCTGGCCATTCCCCTAATTTTCGCCATTTCGACAGGGGTTCCTGCCCCATGTATGCCACAAAGCCCACGAACAGTATCCGTGGTCTGCGCACCTTCGCCTCAGCGCTCTCGGAGCCTGAGCTGAGGACTGCCCAGCGGGCAGCAAGTTGTTGAGGAAATGGCTGGGTCGTCCTTCTTGTACGTTGTTGGTGAGGTGGGAGAAATAAGAGCTGAAGAGATCTACCTTGAGAGTAATTGAGGGCAGGCTATGGGCAGCGTGTTGTTCTGCACCTGGTGTCCATGGGGATTGAATTCCGAGTCTGGTGTGAATTGTGCACATACAAACAAAACGTCCCAGAAACGTACATATCCGTGCACTGTACGTCAACCTCAAAAGCGTGGCTTTGTGAGCAGCCGCGCACAATTCCTGACCGTATGCGGACCTTGCAAGTTCGCACCTACGCCCATTAAAATACTCGAGTGGAATGGTTCCGAGAGAGCATCAAGTATGCCGTTTATCTGCATGCCACGGGGTACGAGAGTCGGCAGCGCCGGTCCTGTAAGTAAGCGTGCCCGGTCGAGTTTGCAAGGTTGTGAGTCGACAGGTATGAGGCATTAAAAATGCCCCCTAGGCAGCCTCGCAGGGGTGCTTACTTCATCAGTGTTTGTCGAGTATCTAGCACATCGCTTTTGTTTATCACGTATGTCCAACAGTGGAGTGCCAACTCACATATATCACCATCTGAAGCAGCCGCCCGACCCCGAGTCATCAGTAACAGCACGGTCAACCATACAGCTGTTACACTCCACTAATGGTCTCTGCCCACCCTCAAACCTCACCAGGTCCGCAGCAGGTTTGCATATCTGCAAATTCATTCGCAGTCGTGTCGGTGCCCCTGGAACGAAAATTCACTTGCTTCAGTACACCACACTAGTGCTTCATAGGCGGCACCCTCACTGTTCGACGCTCAAACAAAACATTTTAACACAGGTCCACAGAACGAATGGGTTCGTCATTGCCCCACATGCGCCAAGTACAACATTGTCGAGCAGCAACTGGTCGTGCCACAGCCTTCACCGATCAGGTGAACCCGAACATTTTGATTTACGCGAGAATACGTTGATCATTGAAAACTTTGTAGGCCCCTTTTCTGGTTGTGTCAGCAATCCTTCGTGGACCTCTTTTAGATCAATCCACCGTTGAATACGTAATATTTTGTCGGGATGCCGTCCAGCGAACACAACACCAGATATTTATATTTTTGAAGGAAATTTGTAGGTTGCACGTTAGGGAGTGGATGCGGCAACAACAGGAATACTTAACAAGCCATTTCGCAACCGGGTGAAGTCACGCGAGTATGTGCAAGGACTGGATGGCCTTACTACGGTTGCCCCTCACCTCTATGGAGACCCGCGCGGGGTCAACAACAGCTGCCTCCAAACTGCCTGTACCCAGTTTTTCTTCATTCGACCCCGGCCGTGGTAGAGGGCATTTTGCTGGCTTCATATTATGGCGAATCAGTGCCAGTCGAGAGAGTGGCTGCCCTATATATTTGCAAGTCTAGAAATTGAGTGTTTTTCGTATTTCGAAGCTTTCACCACCACGGCATAGTTTGTAACGGTGCGCACATTAAATTCCTTGCAACTCCGTTCCTGGGTGGGGTACAAGGATGCTCGTGGTAGTGACCTAAGCCCCGATTTGATACGGGAATAACTTTGTCTACCGTACCTCGTGCCACTTACCGTTCCCCCATTGCCGCCATGATCAACCCCGTGCCTCCCCCCACCCGTAGCTCGGAAGCCCCGGCAGGGACGGTGAGCTACGACGGCATCGTCGGAATCAAAGGGCGCATCGATACCACGTGCAAACTGGTGGTGCCACGACCCCTCAGGGGCCATGGTCACGGTCACCTGATATCCTTGCCTCCACAGGACGCCAGGAGCCCTGACAATGACCGACGCCAGGTGGATGCTTGGGCCTGGTGAGCCCCTACAAACGACACACTCGAAAATAGAATGACCTTTGCGAAAGGTGTACTGGCATGTCCTCGATTGGTTGTGGCTGCGGTAGGTAAGATCACCGTCTACATGACGTGTCTGTACGGCACGCAAGATATTCAAGCGACGCCGTAAACCAACGATCGCACTAGGTTGGTGGTACCGGTAGGGACGCGTGTAGGTTATCGTTTCGGGGATGGATTATGTATCTGTTCACTATCCCAACTTCCGAGATGGGGGACGTGAGTTTTCAAGGGGCGGAAATGATGGGGTCGTTCCGCCTTGTAGCCATCGCCGTACAGTACGTGTATGCAGGGCCTGGACATCACTACTGAGGTCGCCCCCCACCTCTATGATGAAACCCCCGAGTCGACAACAGCTGCCTCGTACCAAACTGTACCCCGTCGAATTCCACTTATCAAACCCCCCTTTCCTCTACGCACGACCCGCGCCTCCCTCTACCCGCAGCACCAGATCGCTGTGGTCGTATCAAGACAGCTTACCGGAGACAGTGAGGCCCTGGAAGGGTTCGCTGAGCCTCTCTGACATCGCCGGTATCTTCAACATCATCTGGGAAGCCGCCTGCCGCGTCGACCCCCTCCTAGCCGAAAGAACCCGGATACGGCAGCTACTGAAGAACTCCCATGATACCCCTGATGCGGAATGAGTTTGTGTCGACAACGTGCGTGACACCAGAGCCAGTTGCCAAAATGGAATCAAAGTACCACCACCGTGATTGGTTTATCGTCCTCCTCCTACACTAGTCGACCACTGAACCTATGAGTGCCGAGTACGTTGTTGATAGTGGGAGAGAGGGAGGCTATGGTGAAGGGGGGCGCATCAAATTACACTTGGGTTTTCAGCAGGATTGGAGTTAAACATGGCGGGGGGGGGGTGCATCGAATGACACTTGAAACTTAATGCATGGCGAGGTTCGTCCGATAGTACATGGATTATGGCAAGGCTGCCGGGCTAGATCGTGTAATATACCACATGGACTATTCACCGTGGCGGTGGCCGGGTCGTCTACAACAGCGATAGTACTTCCTTTGCACGTACACGATCCATTGTCTGCAGTAGGACCTCTGGTACGCTGTTGTTGGTAGAGAGTCGTCACTGTGATGACCCCATTAACACAACCTCACGAGCAGGTGGCCTGATACATTATAGTCAAGGGTTCCTAGCAGAATTCGGCAGCGGGCAGGGGGAGAGATTCGGGTCCAATCGTATATAGACTAGCTTTTGACTGTTCAAGTCGTATCGTGGACGATTACGGATCTTTGTGTTTGTATAACCGATTGGGGACACTGTTGTTTGCATACTGTGGAGCCGGTTCGTCCACCGGGGTGGCCTCCTAGATCCCCCCTCTTCATGACCAGGTGGCCTTACAAGTGCCTACCTATGGGGTGCCACGCGAAGCATTGGGGGAGTCGAATTGCTCTTATGTGGCGCATTTCAAGTTGTGCTTCTGATGGTTGCCTGGCGTAGAATGAACGTAACAGGAGTCGTGCTTGCGGATGGATTTATCACATGTTGGTAGCAGAGGTATTCCATGGTATATATGCCACCACCCGTACCGTCCCAGCTCACAAGAAGGAAGCGAATTATTTGGTAACTACGTAGCAGGCCAAGATGCTGGAAGGTAGCCTGGGTGGGCAAATCACAGCCCTCGCATGACCACGCGCTGACTGCGACACTGACCCAAACAAAAAGGGATAGAGAAATGGCGCAGTGGTGGGAAGAGTCATCTCCTTCCCTCCCTCCCTCCCTCCCTCCCTACCTCCCTGATTACCCACCTGGCTGCCTGCCCGTCTCCCTGACCCCCTCACTCTTCTCGTCCGTCAGGACGAGCAATTGGGTTGGACACACACATGCCAATCTGGTAGAGCTTTAATGTGGATGGGGGGCAGGGACAGCCGTATTCCCAGTATATGGCGGCAAGCTTCATCTTATTACCCCAGCCCGTGGTTCCAGAGGGAGTCCCTCGAATGAGTAGACTGCACACTTGAACAAAACCCTTTAGAGGGGGGGAGATGATGGGCAAGCGAATTAGTTGTACGCCCCTTTCTATGTATGCCCTCGAGCACTCATCCTGACTGATACCGGCATAACACGCTGTGCAGGAACATCCTGAGCGCAAAGTTCCACAGTGCCCTATGACTTGAGTCGACGAGTGATGAATATGTTCTCGCCACCGCGCGATATCAACAAAGGCGTGCACAATAGTTGGTACCTTAGCAACGAGTTGTGACCCCTGGTCTAAATTTCCATGCGAACAGTCGGCGAGGACTTACAAGGGTAGGGACGCAGAGGTATCGGCAAGTAACACAAATGCTTTTATCTATAACAACTGGCTATTCATGATGGAGCGTTTCGAATTTTGACCGCGCGTATGAATAAGGTGCCTCCTGTCATTGGCGAAACGCCTTTTGGAAGGGCACTCCTCGGGATTTTCGCGGCGGGATCTACCCTAATTTTTTTGCCGGGATTCGGGATTATCACATGGTCTCTTGGTTCATGTGAAATCCCGCTCGCGCACAAACGCATGCCGCGCGAGTCCTTGTATCTCGTTGCCTAGCCCACGGGGATCTGATAGTCTTGTTCTCACACAAGCGAGTCTCGCGCAAATACACACCACCTCCCCGCATCAATACGTCTTGCACAATTCAGGATATATGTCCTGAATCGCGTGAGTATTTAGAGATACTATCCCACATACACGCGAATACTACTCACCCCCGCGTGCAAGGAGGTATTGTGACAAGGGTACGTACTAGCGTCAGGTTCCGAGTTCAATTCTCGAGTCTGTATAACCGTTCGTTGTTTCTAGCGTTTTCGTTTCGAACAAACAGTGGGTACGTCGAGCTTGGACGTGCCTCTCCCAGTAGAACAACGTGAGAGGAGAGAGACCCCGTCGCGGGGAATACCGCGATGGCCGAATCCCGTTTAATCCCGTCGGGCTAGGGAGTGCCGCGGTGGCCGCATTCTACACCAATAAAATCTTCGAATACCGTCGCCGCTCAATCCCGTAAGAACACGTCGTTTGATCCCGTGCTGGCTGAATCCCGTCACGGCGAGTCCCCCCGTGACCGTATGCTATACACAGAGTACCGTGGAATCCCGGCGTACTGAATTCCGCGGAATTTAGCCCCGGAGTTACGACGGCGTCCCGAGGAATCCGCTACATGTTTGCTTGATAAAATGTTGTTTTTTCACAAAGCGCAACCTCCTAAGCGCGACCTCCCAAACCACAAATATTGGGGCGTGCTGTGGAACAGTTGTGGGGCGAATAATATATTGGGCGTGGTGGGGTTCAGCAGTCATAACCGAGAAAAAGAAAGGAAAACGTGCACCCATCAGGCAGCAAAGCTGCAGCAGACGCGGATCCCAGTTGCACTAATGGGAAATGCACAAATATCATCTGCTGCGTTGGGGTTGTTGCTTTTGGCTGGTTTCTCGGTACGATTAATTGCTATTTTCACCCTCAAAAACAAAAACAAAAACGGACAAAGCTGACTTCTTTTAGTTGGGCCTGAAACGCTCATGAAAGATATTGAAAAACAGATATGGAAACAACTACTGTAGTCCCCCTTCGTTGCTACCGGGTATTCGGTTTTTCGCCGCATTTTCGAGCATCGTTGTTTCATTCCTTTGCTCCAATCGACTCTGAGTGGCCGATTTAGGGGGGGGTAGAGTCACTCAGATCTGTAGTACAGAGACAGCGCAAGGTGGCCGATATCTTCGTCTGAGCGGTATTCAGGCCAGACCGCAAGGCTCAGCGATCATGAGTGCAGGGGAGGGTATCGCTGTAGCTCTGGGCAAATATTGTTTCGAATAATTGACACCGGTTCGTTATGCCCGTCCCAACGCTACATCACCCTGATATTTCCAGCTTCATTGGGGAATGTTTCAATGCATGGATTTTCCGGTATCATCCCCGGCGTCTGCATGTTTGGTTGGTTCCGCTTAAAAGTAGAAAAACATGTTGAAACCGGACGTCCGACATACTCACTTTAACCTCGAGATACAATCACAGCTACGCCGTAGGGTCACGTGAAAACAAATCAAGAACTGAGGGGGCGATGGTAAATTTCCGTCGCATCCCCCCCTCTAATAATTCGTACCAGGTATTCAATATGAAACCCGTGCACGTTCATGTTTTACCTCCTATTGTAAAGATTCGAGGGCAAGGAGGGGGGCGTCAAACGACCGAAACCTCTTTTGCCTATAGGGGAAAATACAGCTTTCGTAGCGGTGCGTACAGGTTTCCGTTCATATTTTTAGGGTGTCTGTTTGGCATACGAGTCCTATTTTTGCACCACGTACTGATAGCAAGGGCTCCACTAGGCCGATTTCCACAGACCTGGCATCGACGGACGCGAGCGAACTCGAGACGGCGCGTAAGATATATTGGCTTGCAAACAAGCTTGACTCGGTCTCAGTCGCCATACTCCTGTGGTGTTGGTGCGTTCTGACTGCGGCGGGACTTAGTATCTGTTTATGTTTTTTGCCCTGCGAACGCACACGGTCAAAATACGGTATGTACCAGGCAGGCTTGCCTCATGTACGCCTCTACTACTACTCTAATACTTGCCTGCAATAGAGCCTTTAGGGGTAATTCACACTTGCCCATAAAACAGAGGTCGTGCGCTCTCTCTTGTCTTGTATTTTCTACCTGTCTGTAAAGATTATTCTTCTGCCCCCTTCTTCCCCTTCTTCTTTGGACTTGGAAATAGGTTCGAATATGTATGTCTGCGGCCACCGGTTCAGCTTGACAAAACCACAAGCACTCACTAAGAGTGAACAGTTTGCCGGTCGGGCGAAATTAATTCAGATAAACGAGTACGTGCGCACTGTTTCTCGACACGTATCAATGAAAAGGCCGCACTTTCATGGTCTTACCTCCTATGGGCAATTAAACTCATACCTGGTATTTGGCGCGAAGCGCCAAAAATCATATTGGGAGCGAAGCGACCAAATAAAACGCAGCGGTGTGTACAGGCTCCCATTATTATTATACAAGTGTCTGCCCGTAATAGTCGTGCCTTTGCATTACCGAATGCGAGAGCTGTACTTTACCGATTTCTACAACCCTGGTATCTGCAGGAGCCGGCCATCTTGAGCTAACGCGTGGGGCGTGTCTCGTTGCAATCCATCTCGCCTTGCTCTCGTATCTACCGTGGTACTGGTGTGTCTCGAGGGCAGTAGGATCTTGTCTGTTTACGTTTTTTTCTGACGAGCGCACAAGGCCTACATACAGCATGTATCAAGCAGCCTTGCCTCATGTATCTCTACAATACGGCCGCAGTAAGTGCCTACAATGAAGCTTTGGGGACCACTTGTACTTGCACACAACAGAGATGCTGTGCACTTTCTCTTTTTATTTTCGCTCTACCTGTTTATATAGGTCTTCTTCCCTTTATACTTGGAATTTTGGATTGGTCGATGTTTGATATGACAACATTTTTCGTTTTATAAAGGATAGACCACTGAGCTACTCAGTCAGCGCTGACTTAGTAGTGCCGTGGTCTATCCTTTATAAACGAACTAAAGAAGTCCGGGGTTCGAGTCCCGCCAGACGTCGTATTTCCGCTTTTTCTGCCGTGGGTAGAAAAAGGGAAATCAGGTGGAGAGAACCACGATAACAGAACACTCGACCAGAGAGTCGGAAGTGGAGTGAACCACTTGAGTCAAAGAACTCACGACTAGGGAGGGACAATATGAAGGAAAAACCAGGCGCTGATTAGGGGCTTGATCTACCCCCGAAGATGTTATCGCCGGGAGGCCGTATCGAGCCCAGAGGTACTTCTTTTGTTCGTTTTATAAAGGATAGACCACTGAGTTCCTTTAAACAACGAACAAACATCACGAGCACTCACCGTGAGATAGCAGCTCTCCCGACTTAGTGAAATGAAGACGTATAAACGAGTACGTGAAGGTGGAAAGCTATATATGGTGGAGACACAAAGATGTGCCGATCGTATCTTCTCTCGCGCGTGGTACATATTAACAATGTCGAGTAATTTATTCGGCCCATAATGTGGTCTCATGTTTTGACATTATTATACTATTTATGATTTGCCCATCGACGGTATAGCAGTCGTGAATTCTATTTGGTTGAACCGCGCAGAAGCAGTCGTTGCTGGTCACTGCTCCCACAGCCCCCCGAAACATACAAACGAAAAAAATGCTCTTCGCATATGGCTCTAGCGCTTGGACACTGTGCACCGACCGAAAGTGTGGGGTGTAGTTGCATAGAGAGTATACCTACAATTCGTGCGAAACAATCAAGGCGCGTGAAAACGTTGATTGACAGAATGCGCAACACAAGAAAACACGATTATCATCTTGTTCTCAAAGGAGTAATAACATCGGCTGAATCCTATTTTGTGTACTTGAAACATATGGAGTCAATCCACACGCTGCACTCGTCGTACATCATATAGTTTGAGCTGAATAGTCCTCTCCAAAAAGCCTGCACTTGACACACACCACTATTGCTTGTGCGTCCGACCATAATTGAAACCAGCCTGATGCATTTCGTCTCAGACGCATCCAACTCGCACCGCCGACTGGATTTATAAATAGCGTTCTTCTCCGTCGGCAGTTTCAAGCCGCGGCAACGCTCGTCTGGTACACAGCAGTTAATAAGCCCTCCCAGCTTGTGATCCAAGCAACTGATGATGGTGTTATTTTTATGCCGCCGCTGAGATGTAATACCCAATTGGTACGACTTCCGGGCAAACGTGCGAAAAACACCGATGGCATTGATGACTGCACATAAATACTCTGATGCCCCCTAATCTCGAGCAGCTTGATGTTCTGCATACTAGTCGTCCAAAATGAAGGTCGCCGGAGATACACACTGCCACGCGTGGCGGCTGCAGGACCTCCACTATCCACGGGAGCGCGCAGTTTGTCCTGATGGGCGCATATTTCTCTCGAACGGCCCTTAGCGCTTCCCTGCTGATGCCAGCGTCACCACCGGTGGGGCGCGGGATGTGGGTAGCACGTGTCATGCTAGCTCAAAACGAGTAAATACGTTACTAATAATAGAACGGTATAGGACCTCCCTCGAGCACTCGGAACTGAAAAAAACAGGATACGTTTGGTTCGATGTTTTGACAGTACGCCTCAAGTTGGCCGGCCTTGTTGCTCAAACTCGAGACAACCGCAAAATTTGTCCGATTCCATATATATCCGGGACGACATCGTACATACATATCAATGATGGATTAGGAAAGTGTACAGCGAATCGTCGTTACGAGCGTCATTCAACTGGTGCTGGACTTGGAGGGGTGGGTGGCTGGTACTTTTTACTAGGGTGGCAGTCGACTCAAACAAAGCGGAAGCGAAAGACGTCTGCTCGAAGGGTACGCATCAAAAAGGGCATGCATCAAACTCGAGGACTGCGTAGTAGCATTGATTCTATCGTGAGGTCAATCCTTAATACCCCCCCCCGCACGTTTAGCATCACAATACCCCCCGCGCGTTTGGCATCCTGCTACAGATAACTGGATTGGGCCCCGACGTCACAGTAAGATAGTGTATGGAAGTCCTGTTCGGATACTTCGCGTTGCCCAACAGAACGACAACGATTACTTAACTCGGGCGAGTGCAACCTATGAAGGCAATAGCAAATACTGTGTTTCAATGTCGGAACGAAAACACCGATTAAGTCATTGGAAACACGTAGCGAAAGACACCGTATCCAGCACTCGATCAAACAATTCCTGCATGGCCCTGTGTGCCAGCTGTTCGTACCCCCCCCGTTGAAAGCTATTCTCCATCCTGCATGATAGGGATGCGAGGGTCTATGGTTCTACCGCCATTCATGATATCAGGTACACCCCCCCCGCTCCCTACGACAGTGATATCAAGATCGTGGTGATCAACAGTTGGCCATAGAATCTCCCTGCATGACGAGCAGATGCATATACACTCTTCTGCACCATTTGTACCGCAAGCACTCTGAAAAATTAGAAAGCCAGCCGCAGAATACTCCCTTGCCTGGATATATTGGCAGGCCATCGGAATCAGTCAGTCAGTCAGCCAGCCTTGACGTGCAGCCTCCCTCGCTTTCTCCCTCAGCAAAGTTTGCGGGGTCTTCGAGCAAATTGACCCAGCCAATGGGCCGCCGATGCTATTATATACCTGGTAGCTGAGAAGAAGATCTCATCATGCTCATCATGACGGGGTCATCCTGATAGAGGTGGCAACAAACAAGAATAGGACAAAACAGTAGTGACACAACGTCATATGTTGTGCTGAACAGTGACAGCTTGCCTAAGGGGAAACCGAGTCAAAATCCTTGCCACGTTGCGGCCGTAAATTCACTCGGCAACACGGCACACGACGAACTTAAATGGGATCAAGTCTCGCACCCAACGGGAATTCAACGTATCGCACCGATTAAGCTAACCTTAGGTACGTATGAGTGAAACGGTAGGTATTGTAGTGCGTTAGTGGATCACCATGCTTAGTGGATGACATCGGGAAAAATGCGTAGTGGATCACCGGGCTAGTGGATCACATTTCCACAAATGAGTGGTAGATCACCGGGCTAGTGGATCATAATTTCGAAAATGAGTGGTGGATCCCCCACTACCACGGTGCACTCACTCCTCAACTCCACACATTGTGATGCTCTATCGTGCTTTCCAGCAGTTTTTCTTCCAGTGTGGCCCACTCAGCATGGTGTTCGGTCATCTCTGGACAAAGTCGTACTTCTTGTATCTTTTTCTGGTCCGAAATCGTATTTCTTGTACTTTTTTCTGGTACAAAGTCGTATGTCTTGTTATCATTTTCTGGTACGAAATCGTACTTCTTGCACCTTTTTCTGGTACAAAATCGTATTTCTTGATTTTTTTTCTGGTTCGAAATCGTTGTTGTCTAGTTCATAACGCTGTTTTGCATCAATTTCTTTACTTCTCTGTTTTCCAGCAGCTTTTCTTCCAGTGTGATCCACTAGGCATGGTGTTCGTTTATCTCTGGTACGAAATCGTACTTCTTGTATCTTTTTCTGGTACGAAATCGTATTTCTTGTTGCTTTTTCTATTTCGTACCAGAAAAAGATACAAGAAGCACGATTTCGTACCAGAGATAAGCGAACACCATGCTAAGTGAATCACACTGGGAGAATACCTGCTGGAAAACAGGATAGTGTATCACAATGTATGAAGTTGAGAAGTTGTTGCACCGTGGTAGTGTGGGGGGTCCACCAGCTATTTTCGAATTTGTGATCCACTAGCCCGGTGACCCGCCACTCATTTTCGCCTTTGTGATCCACTAGCCCGGTGATCCGCCACTCATTTTTGGATTTGTGATCCACTAGCCCGGTGATCCACTACGCATTTTTCCCAATGTGATCCTCTAAGCATGGTGATCCACTAACGCACTACACCGGGACCACAATCATTCGATTACCCAAGCGAAACGAGTACGAGACAAACACGAGCACGGCGTAGCCAAGGAGTCACAGGCACACGAACACTCAGCAGCAGCAGCAGCAGCAGCAGCAGCAGCAGCAGCAGCACCCAGCGGCTCTGGAGCGACACTCGGCTCGAGTACCACTCGTACGCCTGTTGTTGCTGTCGTCGCGAACTCGAGCAGCACTGCCGTGTGCTGTAGTTGCAGCTGCAGCAAAAAGCGAGAAAAACAATATATTTGCAGCTGAAAATACGAAGATCCGGGTAGTAGTAGGTGTCTAAGCCCTTGGATGGCTTTTCGGAAGTGAGACCCCATCCCCTGAGTTGCTTGCTGAGTCACGTGACTTTGACCATCTAGAGAATGGGCCACGGAGCCCGGCCGGAGCCAACGCTTGCACCGTACTGTCTGCGCCGCCCCCCTGCGGGACCCGCATCAGGAAGCACGAGAAACGACCCGCAGCCGAACGAAAAAAGTGAACTATTCCGGGAAAAACGGCCATTTGGTACAAAGTAATATCACAATTTGTGATATGATACCGACCTCTAGGCTGTAGTCTAGTCGTACTCGTACTGCACTTTATAGACTTGTTGTTGTTGTTGTTGTTGATGTTGTTGTTGTTGTTGTTGTTGTTGTTGTTCTCACATCAACTCTGTGACGAAGGAGTCGGTAGTCACACAAAGGTGCTGGAGCCCTAGGAAGATCCGAAAAAAAAACGAAAATTCGGCTGCCTCAAAGTACACGAGACGAAGAAAGCGCACACGAGCTAAAACCAATGTGCAAACTGAACTAACATGGCCGCGGGTACATCCTCTCAACTATAACATAGAGTACCCCCGCTCCCACCACCAACCAACCCGTGGCTGCTGACTACAGGGGATGCTGTCTGAAGTGCTGCCTGCACCGTACGAAACGCACGGTAGTCGTGAAAACGAAAGAGGAACACACCTGTGTGATATGAGTCGAGTGCTCATGGGCTATAGATATAGATAATATAGTCGGCAGTTTCGTAGCCTGAGGAATACGAGAATAATCCAAAGAATGGATTAACCCGGCGGATATTCCGGTAGTTGAGAGTAACCGTCTTTTAGGAATGTTCTCTAAGGCGGATAGGCCGTTAGACAAGAGTAATGTTCCTTAACGCAGATAGGATCGTAAAGTGAGAAGTTCTTATATTAGCAGAAGAACTATCGGTAGCCCTAGGAAAGTTATTTAGGAGTACGTTAGATAAGAGGAATTTAGGAGAGCTCGTAGCGTGGGGTGGGACGAGTATATCTGAGCGTCGAGTCCCACCCCCCTACCTCTCACTTCTCTACCAGAGCACCTCCTCAGCTCTAGTCATCAATAAAGAAGATATATATAAGAAGAAGCGAAGCACTGCTTCCCAGCTGCCAGATACACCTGCGTCCCTTACCCTTACCCTTACCTCGGCCGTATCTATCACATCTGACGTCTTCGCATTCGACGAACCTTCTGGCCAAGCTGAGGACTGCAGCGCTTCTTCTAGATCTTCTCACGATCATGTGAGCCATCCCCACCCGGGAGGCAACTGGTTTTGAAGTCAACTTTTTATTTTTGTTTCTTTTCGTTCCTTGTTTCGTGTTCTCTTTCGTTTTCCTCGCTGTCTATTTTCTTTCTTCGTTTGTTTTATTTTCGAACCTGCGTTCCTGAGTGCGTTTTTAGTGCCGACGACTGTGACAAGCTGCCTAGTGGCGACAGTAGACGTTTCTCCTCTCTTAGTATAGGTGAGTAGACGCATTCTTCCCCCCTTATCAGGCACACGTACAAGTACGTACAAATTATCTCTGTTGTTTCTTAGTAGGTACTTGTCATATAAGTAAGTACTATTGCTCTCGGCAGTGTGATGAGGTTTGTTTTTCCGCGCCCTGTACCCTGCCTGTACCCTGTCTCCGCCGTGGAATGACGAGATCGATCACCTCCACGATACGTGACACCATGTGGTTGAATGCACCTGGAGACCCCCCCCAAATGACATCGTGCTCATCGCGCACAACAACGAGAGCGTTTTTTATAACAATGACCCCCTCCGCGTCGATGTATGCCCGCCCTTTCATAGGGAAGGCACGCAAAAAGTAGGTGGAACTGCTCACATTCTCCCCCCCCGCCATTTTATCTGCACCTTCCTGTATAGACAAGCGTTGTATGGGATTTGACCCTTACCACGACTACAAAGAAGCTGCTGTAGTACTGGTAGGACACCCGCAGCAGTATACTGATACGTGGTATTTTTTTTTTAGGAACAGCGGTTGTGTGACTAAATACGCCATTCCTCTTATATGCATATGTGAGCAGCCTACGAACGGCTCGGCTATAATTGCGAATTTTATCCATTGGTATCCATCGCGTGGGATATTCGCCTGCGAGTTATTGAACGACCATACCTGGTACCTGGTACCTGGTACCTGATACGAGCGATAGTATACGTATGAATTAACCATACTGGCGACCCCCCCCACAGCGAGAATAGCCATAAATGTACCTGGTATTTTATTTGAATGCCTTGGTTACAGGATTTCAACAAATACCTGGTACATAGTAGCCTACAAAGTCTGGTGTACGAGCGAGGTACTAATAGGGGTACGTAATACTATTTTAGTGACAAAATCTCCCGTGAACCCCCCCTTCCTTTCTCGCGATATATTTAGGTAGACAAACGGTGCACGGTCGGTGCCCCTTTCTTGATGTGATGGTGTAGCACATCCACCGTATAGGAATGCATGTATTTATACTCGTACGTAGGCGAACCTTACCTGGTTGCACGTATTTACAATGCGAAGAACACACACGTACGGGTAGCGCTCTGGGAATACCAGGTATACCTGTAGACAATTCTTATATAGTTGCACGTAGCTCTTTAGGAATATATCTGCAGGCGAATTTTAAATGTTGCTAATTGGGACCAGCTTATATTTCTGCACCCCTCTTCAGATTGCCCGTCCGCACGCTGCTTCTACCGTGCAGAACAGGCTCTATGATGCACTACTTTCCTGCTGCTCTACTATAAATACAGGACGCATGCTGCGGAAATTAATCGGATTTCTGCTATTTATGCCCCACCCCCACGGCCTATAGGATACAAACGACGTCTGTTATTTTTAGATTTTTTTTTTCTACTGCTCTTTACGTGCACGTTTGTTTTCCGGCATTAACGACTTAATGCGGTTTTATGTTGCCGAACCTTGTCCATCTGCTGCCTAGGCGCATTTAAATTTGCCAGTTTTAAGCCAGAAATAAGGTATATATATGCTGCACAAATATGGCCGGCTACAGCCTCTTACGTGCACGTTCCTCAGCGTTACCGACGAAACGAGGCTTTGTGGCGCCCAACCTTGTCTACTGCTGCTGTATACGTCTACCCCCCCCCAGCCGTAGCACATCAGAACAGAATGTATGCTACCTGATCTGGCCCGAATATTAGTTTGGTCGTGTTTGTTTTCCCTTTCTTTTTTGTTTTCGACGTGTGCCTTCCTTTTTTTTCTCTCCTTTTCTTTTTTGCTCCCACCTTAAATCAAAGCAGGGTAGACACTGTTCAAGTTTGTAACTAGTGTTATTTTCCAACGCACCCCACCCCCACCAGCTTTTACAAATAAAGCAGGGTACAGGCTGCCTAGAACCGTAACACCACAAAGGCTACACAAACTAGTAAACAACTGTTTCTCCCATGTTTGTCCAGCTCATCACAAAAACAGCAGCTGCAAGCTGCTCGAATATGGAGCATAGTAACTGTGGCCCGGACAGTGACCATTTCCGACAGTGATGAACTAAATGCTGGCCTACCTAACACAATAATACACAACATCCTTCGCGGCGGATTAGCGTCTTCGACTCCCCCAAAGTAGCCGATTGATACTCTTTTCCATGTTTTTACGTACCGGGGTCTATTTCTTATTTTTATTTTTATTTTTATTTTTTTGTTCCCACTTGTGCCACCTCTACGATACCCTAAGTATCTCACAACGTATCGGGCCTCGCGACCCCCGAAATGTATCGGTTGCTGTCTGTTTCTATCACGGAACGAAAAACTGCCCACCGTTCAAGTAGGGAATCGCCCGATATGCTGTGCAGCTACCAAATAGTGCCGGCATGCTGCAATTTTCACCCCCGACTCGACCTACACGTTTCCTTTACGGGTACTCTAATTGTATCCCAACGAAAGGTCTTGCACTGCCCACGCCCAGTAATCGTCACGCCCTGTTATCATTACGAACATTGGACATTTCAGACGGAGTTCTGTTCAATTCAGTTCAACTGATATCACTTGAGTGACTCGGGCGCGACTACCGTCAATCACACGCGAGGCGCCTGAAACTAGCTAGACGTCCTCAACTATAAAAATATCCTTCGACGGGCACTATAATTGTGGCACACCCCCCTCAATACCCCTTATTGTACGTCCTTACCGTCACTCCTTTCTGTCCCCTAGATCGGTTTGTCGGTATTGTAGCCGCCTACCCTGATCCAAGCCTGGATCCGCCCGCCCTCTCCATCTTCCACCAAACCTTTTCCCGCCCCAGTACAAGCGTTCTACCCGCCTAAACATGGCCGAGAAAGCTTCCTCCACCGACATGCCCGGCGCCCCTTCCCCCGACACCATCAACCCCCGCGAGGCGAGGTATACCGCAAGGTCCTCTCGCGCCACGGACGACGACACCCCCGGCTTCGAAACCATTCTGAGTGACCTCGCTCTACACCCCACCACACCGGGATCTTGGCCTACCATCAAACCGGAATTCTCCGCACTGGAAACTTCCACCCCTGCTCTCAATCCGGGGCACTACCAAGGCGATCCCACGGCTCTCCGTGAGCGCCGCGCGGCCCTCAAAGCACACCACGAGCAGCTCCTCCTTCTTGCGAAAGAGAGCGTTGACTTCCTACTCGTGTTACCGCCCTCTCCTACCCCTTCCTCGAACCCCTTCGACCCCACCTACGAGACTGCAGCTGCGACCACGGCCACCACGGCCCAACCGCAGCCGTCGGCTTCGCACCCTGGACCACCCTTTACGTCCGCCGCGATGTCTAGGACCACCACCTCCCAGCGCCCCCAGAACCAAGCTGGAACCACAATGTCCCAGGCACCACTACCGGTCCAATCCTTGACAGCCCCCAAACCCACTGGGCGGCAACCGCAGACGTTCGGCTTTGAGTCAAATGACTGGGTCTTTCTGGACGCCAAGCTCCGCTGGATGCAGAGTACACGCGACCCGATAGCCTCAGATGTCTCTATAGCGGCACACCGCGTCTGGCGACTGTTCACACCCGACTGCGACCCGTCGATCACCTTCGTTTTGGCCCGCGCCGCCACCGAGGGTGCCTCGTCCGAGTTCATCGGGGCCGCCCACACCCTTTTTCTCGAGCTAAGGTATTTCCACTCCAACGCCGGCCGCGACTACGTGTGGAACCCGACCGAGTCTCGACCCACCCCTCCGACACCCCCAACCACCCGCCCCACAACGGATACGCCATCGCCGGCGACACCGCCCCTTCTCACCTCGACAACACCTCCCACGACGGCAGCGCCCCCCTCCACACGAGCGCTCAGCCTGGTGACGAGAGCCTCTACGGAGCCCATGACGGAGGCGGAACGTCGCGGTGTCCCACGCCCAAGCCCTACGCGCTCACGGTGACCTTTGCCTCAACTGCAATGGCACGGACCATAGCCAGAAGACCTGCTCCAAGAGCTTCCTCACCACGTCCGGCATCTTAAACCCGGCACTCGGACAGCTAAACGACGACGGTCAGGCCTACCGCCAGTGGCAACAGAGGATGCTCTCTTACCGCCGGGGGCAATACGAGCGCAACCTGGAGCGGAGTTCCAACCGCTACGACAACAACCGTCGAGGCAACAACACCAACCGTAGCGGAAACTCCAACAACAGCCACTCCAACTATAACCACTCCCGCAACTACCGCGGCGACAACGGGCGCTCCAACAACTGGCGCCATAGCAACGGCCGGAACTACGACAACGGCAACCGACACTCGCCAGGGCAACAGTTCCGACAACAACGCATCGAGCCTGCCCCCTCGTCTTCCGCGTTGACGGTTCATACCCCTGCGACCAACACGTCCGCACCAGCCGCCCCCGCAAACATGCGGATGGGCAGCAACAACTCGACCAACCTCCCGAACCAACGGCAGCCGGGAACCTTCCGCACCAACTGACAAGCCGATGATGGAGCACCTGCCGCATCTCCATCAACAGCATCTACTGCGACCACCCGAGGCTCTCAGGACGCACGCGTAAATCACGTGCACCACGCCTCCCCGACCCCTGCCCCCGCATGCCCCCCCCCTACCCCAGCCCATTTCCCAGCCACTTGCTCAAGCACTGATCCTCTTGCTCAAGTGATTGCCTTGAGGTGTGGGCGGGAGGAGGCCAAGACGCCGAGCCTCACCAGGATGCTCCACTCGACGTCTTCCGGCGGTGAGCAACGCTACTTGCCGACCATTGCCGAGACCCCAGACATTGCTACCCTGGGAAACGTCTCGACGATTACGGCTACCAGCGGTTCCGGTTCACACGAAACTACCGTTTCGTCGGCCGGGCCATCGCCCCCTGAGCCTGCCTCTAATTGGCCGCTCCATACGCGCTTGTTCCAGCATGCGCGCCTTTCTTGTGACAGCGTTGGACCCGCGAACGACGGGCTTCCACCCGCTGCCACGGTGTTGACACCATCGCTGCCCCTGAGCTCGAGGGGCAGTCCCGTATTAATAACGGAAGACTCGCGACCAACGTCGACCAGGACATGCCCTGAGCCCCCTGCCCCGTCCTCCTCGCCTGCTTTGTGCAACGCGTGGACACGGGCCCCAGGTGTGGTATCTCCTAGCGAGTATCCCCCTGTCCTCCAAAAGTTGGACGACAGGGCCCTTCAGGGTCGTCTCGCCCGGCGTATAAGCCCCGGCGTGGACCCCCCCGGTACCTCGGCTTTGCCGAGCAATTCCCCCGCGAACACGAGGGTTCTGATCAGCACCGCTAGATCGTGGCTGACTCTACCCCCGTCGACGCCAGGTGGCGATAGAAAAATTATCGTCAACACCTTTCAAGGTCATCTCGCCCGGCGTATAAGCCCCGGCGTGGACCCCTCCGGTACCTCGGCGTTGCCGAGCAATTCCCCCGCGAACACGAGGGTTCCGGTCAGCACCGCTAGGTCGTGGCTGACTCTACCCCCGTCGACGCCAGGTGGCGATAGGAAAAATTATCGTCGCCCCCCACCCCCAACAACCAACACGCCATCAACAGCTCACACCACCGCAGAGGCCCCCTCATCCTTTCACTTGTTCTGGGACTCCTCTTCCGTCTTTTCGCAGTGGTACCTGTGCGACATCGAACACGATGGCGTCACATACAACTGCGCCGAGCAGATGATGATGGCGCAGAAGGCTGCGCTCTTCGGGGACACCACATCTGACCGCCGCATCAAAGCGACCCGCGACCCGGCCGACCAAAAAGCACTTGGACGCACCGTTTTCGGCTTCGACGAACTGGTTTGGGAGCGACACCGCTACAACATCGTCCTCAACCTCAACTTCTCCAAGTTCCGCCAACACTCGGAGCTACGGCGAGAGCTGGCGGCAACGGACGACAAACACATTGCCGAGGCCAGCCCGCACGACCTCATCTGGGGCATAGGCCTCAAGGCCGACCATCCGGACGCCTGCAATCCGACGCGTTGGCGTGGTCGGAATCTGCTGGGCCGGGTACTGATGGACGTCCGAGAAAGCCTCGACTCCGATCGCCTCCCCCAACTTCTTACTGGTACCAGTCCCAACGACCCAGAGCAAACACCCGCCTCCACCGACTCAACCCGGGTCTTCCCCACCGCCGACGACATCCACGAGCCAAGCCCGACCCCCCCACGGCAACCGCCTAACTCCCCACTTGGGCTGCTTCTACCGCCGTCTACACCCGACGCCTACCCCATCAGCCACTTCGCCCAAGTGTCCACCATCAACACCGCAGCCCACAGCCACCTTCCTACCCGTCGGCCGCCGATACCGGAACACGGACCATGCCTTACAGGCGGCATCATCACCGTCGACGACGCGTCGTTCACGACGAAGGTACTAGTGCACAGCGGCCCCGACGCCACTACCCGCCGCGAACTCGTGGCACTGCTCGATACCGGCTCGCCCCAGTCGTTTATCACCGCAACCGCGATGGAACAACTGAAGGCCTCCCAGTCAGCCACCGACGCCTGCGAACGGCACAGTTCCCCCCGTTCATGGGGAGGCTTCGGCACCTCAGCCCCACTCTCCACCTCCGTCTCTATCCGCTTGAGCATCCAGTTTATGCGCCTCCAGACCCCCACCGCTGCCCGAGCAGTATGGGCCTGCGTAGTTCCTGCTGGAACCATGCAGCACCCCATCTTCCTGGGACGAGACAGCTGGATGCGCTTCGAGCAACGCTCGTATACCACGCTCCGGCAACAGCCCGCCCTCCCCCACCAACCTTCCCGGCAAACCCGTGGTGAGCTCTCTTTAAGTCACCACGACCCCAACGAAGCCTCAGCATTCATTCCCGACGATCGTTCCACTGACGACGTCTGCCACCTCCGATTCGCCGGCAACAAAGCTATTTCGCTTTCCTCGACCCCACAGCTCGCCAAGGTCAACCTGGTGCGCCAGTCAGGCGCTCCAGCATTGGCCGGGAATTACATGGTGAACATGCTCCCCCGCGAGAACCCCCTTTCCAACACGGCGATTTTCGTCTCCGACGGGTACCAAACGGTCCCCCTATCTGGATCTACCGAACTCGAGCCGGGTGACCTCCTCGGAACCTCCTGCTCCCCACTGGTACAGGTACCGCTCGCCGCCCTTGGGCATCCCTCCTTGGACCCGCCGCTCCCCCCTTCATTTCCGGACGTACATGCCCTCCACGACAACATCCCGGTGGCCGACCAGAGTCCATCAACAGCCGACCCCTCTACCGCACCAAAAGCCCCGTGCCCACAGCTCCTTGCACGCCTCGACGCCGACCAGCGCAAAAGCTTCCTCGACCTCTGGGAACGCCTGCCGTTGCACCTACGCGACGTCAACTTCGACCTTCACGGTTCTGGATGGACCCCATCGGTGATCAACAACTTGGGCGACGTCCTCTGCGAATTCCAGGACGTCTTCTCCACGTCGAAGACCGACTTCGGCTCGTGCTCGCTAATGCCGTTCAAGATCACGGTACCTACGGACAGCGCACCGGTCACTTCCCGCCCCTACAGGATCAACCCCATCCTCGCCAAAAAGGCCGACGCCGTATTGGACCAGTACCTGGCTGCCGGCCTGATCCAGCATTCCACGTCGCCATACTCCAGCCCTATGGTCGCCATCCCCAAGAAAGACGGAGGTGTTCGCATCACAATCAACTACAAGAAGCTCAACGCCATCAGCTCCCTCGGACAACTCCCCATCCCCCGCGTCGACGAAGTCCTCGACTCCTTGGGCAAAGGTCGCATCTTTTCCCTCTTCGACCTGGTCTCCTCGTTCCACCAAATCACCATCGACGAGGACACCATCCCCTTGACAACGTTCTGCACACCGAACCGGTTATTTGAGTGGCTTGTTATGCCACAAGGCAGCAGCGCCTCCCCCGGCTGGTTCGTTAAGGTCATCAACGAGGTCATCAAAGGCCTGGAACGCGTCGCCGCGTATCTCGACGACATCATCGTCTTCGACCCCAACCCCAACGACCACGTTGCCAACATCAGAGCTCTCTTCGGACGCCTCCGGAAGCACCACCTCAAACTTTCCCCGGCCAAGGCCAAACTTGGTGCCACCACCGCCGATTTCCTGGGACACACCATCTCCGCCGGCGGTTACAGCCCCAACTCCGACAAGGTCGCCGCCCTCACCAGAATGCCCATGCCGGCCGACAAGAAGCAAGTGCGCTCGCTCCTTGGGGGCATCAACTACTACGGCAAGTTCCTGCCGAATCTCTCCCGACGTCTGCGCCCCATCAACGCTTTACTCAAGCAAGGCGCCACGTTCGACTTCACCCCCGCCATGGAAACCACCGTCCGCGCCATCCTCCAAGAACTTGCCGAACCGCCTATCCTCGTCTACCCCGACTGGGACGCCGTCGCCGACAACTCCCGCCCCTTCCGCCTCTACTGCGACGCTAGCATCGACGGCTTCGGCGCGACCCTTGAGCAAGAACAACCCGACGGCTCAGTCCGACCCATCCTTTTCATCAGCCGTGCCACCCTGGACTCCGAACGATCGTGAACACCCCTCGACCTCGAGGCCGGGAGCATCGTGTGGGCGATCAAACGCCTCCGTGGACATTTATGGTCCACCCGCTTCCAGATCTACTCGGACCACAAGGCGCTCGAGAACATCGCCAAGGTCGGAGAACACAACGCCCGCGTCCGGCGCTGGCTCGAGTTCCTTTCGGCGTACACCTACACGCTGGAATACCGGAAGGGCACGGCCAACGGCAACGCCGACTTCCTCTCCCGGCTCCCCCAACCCGCCACCGACGCCGACCGCACCGGACGCAACCGCCTTACCGGCCCGGACACCGTCGGCATCTACCTCATCCGCCCCTGCGGCTTCGCGCCGAACGACCCTCCCGCCCCGGGTATCGGCTTGGGTGGGCTCGTATCCCCCCCTTCAAGGCCCATCCTAACCATCCAGCCGCTTCCCTTCACCACCGACGATTTCCGCGACTTCCGCCTACTGGGACCACGTATGGAGCACCCCACCCTTTCCCCCGCACCCGACACCTTCGTCGGGCCTATTGCGACCCCTCACTCCACCGCTGGACTGCTTGTTGGCCCCGAGAACGCCGCCGTGAACAGCGGAGCTCCTCCAGGCTCGGCTTCCCGGCCGTCCGTCATCTCTCCGCCGTCCACCACTGGCGGCACGGAACCAGCCGTCTCAGGCCTGATATCTTCTCGGACCCGCCATCGCATCGCCGCTGCCGCGGGAACCCCTCGACCCACAGCCGACTATCGCTTCGGCCGTCGACCACAACCCGTCGTACGCAGACGATCTACACCCACCAGTGCGCCCACGCCCCCGGCCGGGGTCCAGCCAAGACCCCCTCCTCCTACGGCGCCTTCAGCCACAGCTCCCGCGCCGCCCGACCCGTTTGCGCCCGCAAACCCAACCCCAACCCCCCCAACAACGCCTTCTCCGCCGGCACCCGCACCACCGTCGCTGCCCCTCCCGGAGCCCATCGTCGAACCCGATGACGACCCCTACCTCCTCGCCCGCGTCGAGCACTACACCTTCAAAGACTGGGCGCGAGAACAACGAGCAGAGCCCCTGTGCTGCGCCACCATCCGCTTCCTGTCGTTGGACTCCCCTGCCCCCCCGCCGAACGACCTCCTGGATTTCATCCCCTCGGCCCGGCGCCCACAACTTCCGGACGTCCTCACCCTTGCCTCCAAATGCAAGCTGCACCGTACGGACGACGAAACCACCCTCCTGGTCCAACGACCACCCCCACCCCCACCCGGGAACAGCCTACCACCACCCGCCCCCCTTACCCCACGCATCTACGTGCCAATGTTAATGCGCCCCTGGGTGCTGAACACCTGCCACGCCACCACCTCTCTACACCTAGGAGTCACCCGAACGGTCCGCATGCTGGCACGTTTCTTTTGGTGGATTGGCATGGACGCTTCCGCCCGCTGGTGGATCCGCCGCTGCCTTCAATGCCAGGCGCGGAAAACCTCCCGGCACACCATTCGCTGGCCCATCCTTTCTCTTCCTTTGCCCAACGGGCCTGGTATCACCGTCAGCGTCGACTACTTCGGACCCCTGCCGCGCACGCCGCGCGGCAACGTCCACATCCTTCTCTTCACCGACCGCTTCAGCCGGCGAGCCGATATGTTTGCCGTTTCAGCGGCGCAGTTCACGGCCGCCGGCACCGCCGACATCTTCCTGAACGAATACATCCCTCTCTGGGGGTGCCCGATTACGCTTCTCTCCGACAACGGACTACACTTTACCTCCAAGCTTGCAAACATCGTCTACGAGCGCCTTGGTATCCGCAAGGTCAACACCAGCTCCTACCACCCCTGCACCAACGGCGGCGTTGAGCGCGTCAACCATGTGTTGGCCCACATGCTCTCTATGGTCGGCAACGAACAGCAGACCGACTGGGACGTGCTGCTGCCACACGTGTCGTCGGCCTACAACAACTCCGTGAACGCCGCTACAGGGCTTGCGCCTAACGAAATCCACATGGGCCGCCTTCCTCGCCTCCCGCTCTCGGTCTTCGAACCCGACAACATCGGCGGCCACCAAAGCTTGGACCGCGATCATCTGGTCTACATCAACCTCGCCACCGACCGACAACGACGCGCGTACTCCCTCGTCCGCGAACTACACCGACTCACCGTCTCGCGTCTCCAGCGCCGCAACGCGCCCATCATGGCCGCCCTCCGAGCATCCCCCCCCTTCACCGTCGGCGGCTGGGTTTGGGTCTACAACTCCGCCTCAACCATTCGCCAAGGCGTCAAAAAGGGCACCGACGCAACTGTACTCAAGACGAAGCTTTCCCTGAACTGGAATGGGCCCTTCAAGGTCCTCGCCGTTGGACCGACGCCCGCCTCGAACACCCCCGACAACCGCCCTCTTCACGACAAGCTACTTTTCCTCGACCTTCCATCCGACCTCCCGGGACGGGACTCCAAGCCACGCGTCTCCGTTCAACGATGCAAACCTTGCCGGAACCCCGACGACACCAGCGACATCCCCAAGCATCTGCCCGCGGACCTCACTACATACGTACTCACAGCTTCCGCCGCCAAGTCCCCACCTTACCACGTCACCGTCGACGACGTCACTCCCCCACCGGAACGCCTCGAGGTCGAGCAGATCACCGGCCATCATCTCGTACGCGGCCGCGGCGGGGTCATCGCCGTCCTGTACGAGACCCACTGGGCTGGACTTCTCAGCCCCTCTTGGGAACGCGAGCTGGACCTTCAACACTTCCGGCGCAACATCCTACTCTATTGGTCAGGAGCGCCGACACAACACCGCCAGACGAACCGCCTCTACCGCCAGATGCGCATTGGCGCTGCCCACCGCGAACTGGCACGATCTCAAGGACAAATCTTTCTCGCCCCCGGCTACGCCCTGGTCTCCCGCAGCCTCTGGCTCCACAACTTCAGCACCACCATCCTCCCCCCCGGAGCGCACATATGGTACAAAGCGCGCGACGGCCTCTGGTGGCTGGGCAAAATCGCTCACCGCTCACCCCCGGACGTCTCTTCGGGAGCTCCACCGGAACCTTCACCGGGCGGCTCCTACATCATCCGGTTCCTGGATGACCCCGGACCGATCAAGATCGACCTTCAACCCTCCCGCTACACTACAGCACGGAACGCCGTGTACGGATCGTGGTGTCTTCAACGCCATGGGAATGGGAGCCTAGCACGTGGGCTGCTGCGGAACTCTGATGTGTCCCGCGGAGCCCCCAGGGTTTCCACTCCCCCCCCTGGATAGCCTTGGTTTAGCAATGTTTTTTAGTTCTGGGTACTTGTTTCTGGTTAGTCAACAATATATTAAAGTAGTTCTTCAGGGTTAGTCTTCAATAGTCACCAACAGCCAGCTTCTTGGGTGCATATATTTCCGTCTACCTTTTGTTTTCTTGATACTGCCTACACCTCCGTGTTGCCTTCTTACGTTCAGGCCACCGAGTCGTAGCGATACCATAATTTTCATATTTGTTTGTACTTCACTAGCCTACCGCAAATTATTGGCAATACTACGCCGAGGTAAACTCGTGTCGTAGCCTGGGCTGTACCCTAGCCTCCGTCGGTTTCCACCGACCCCTGTTTCAGACGGTCATCGAGCTAAGATTTTATCGAGCTTCCAGCTCGCCCGTGTTTCTTCTATGTTTGCCAAGTAGGGTCCGGATAGCATTGCCGCCCCGGAAGGCCGCAGAGTTATCAACCATGGCGGTTCTACCAAGATCGATTTTCCCTGACTCGTGTTCTGCTTTCAGTTAGTTTCCTGGTCCCGATCGTGGTTTGTTTTCTTTTTCTTAGGTTTCTTCATCTTTTGTTCGGTATTCCGCGCGCCCCTCTGCTCTGTGGCAAACGACACCATCTTTGATGTCGCCTCTGTTGGCCGAGTTGCACACGCTAGTGTTTTAGCCCTGCGCTATATACCACCTTGAACTGCACGCATTAGGCCAATCTTCTTGCGGATCTTCTTGAGTTTTTCTTGTTGAGTAAAATACCTTGCTACGTTTGCTGGTATAGTTCATACCACGAAGAGGCCTCCCAGACGCCGCGTTGTTCGCTCCGTCTCCCCGTTTTAATAGCCCCTAGTGTACGCAGCCCTCTTTGCACTTTAGCAGTGCCCCGTTTCTCTTGAGTGATGTCTACCACGTTAGGACCTCCGCCACAAGACAAGGCATTACTCCTACCAAATATATATGTGTTTTTTTTTGTATTGCGGTCACTGCCTCCTTTCGTGAGTTTCCTAGTTTGCCAACCCGGTTCGGCGACCAACCTCCGTTCGCACCTTTTTGTGCGCCCTTCTTTCGCCTTCACTTCGGTACTAGTTTTCTTCTTCAGCCTTCGCTTCGGCTTTTGTTCTGTCTCCTGTTTTCTTTCTTCTTTCTTCGGTTTTCGCTTTGCCTTTCTCTGCTTTCGCTTCCGCTTTGAGTTATTTCTTTCTCTCCTTTGGTCTCTACCTTTAAGTGCTTGTTCTAAGTAAACACCCCTTCGCAGTGTTTGGGTCTTATGACGAGGTGTGGGGGGATCTATAGCCTCATTTCTTTTGTTTCGAATAGCCGCATCTTCGACCACCTTTTCCTGGTCTTTTGGGATGAACTTTGTCATCATCCTTCGACCATCTTGTGGTCTGCATATACGACTATTCAGGGTGGGCTAATGTGATATGAGTCGAGTGCTCATGGGCTATAGATATAGATAATATAGTCGGCAGTTTCGTAGCCTGAGGAATACGAGAATAATCCAAAGAATGGATTAACCCGGCGGATATTCCGGTAGTTGAGAGTAACCGTCTTTTAGGAATGTTCTCTAAGGCGGATAGGCCGTTAGACAAGAGTAATGTTCCTTAACGCAGATAGGATCGTAAAGTGAGAAGTTCTTATATTAGCAGAAGAACTATCGGTAGCCCTAGGAAAGTTATTTAGGAGTACGTTAGATAAGAGGAATTTAGGAGAGCTCGTAGCGTGGGGTGGGACGAGTATATCTGAGCGTCGAGTCCCACCCCCCTACCTCTCACTTCTCTACCAGAGCACCTCCTCAGCTCTAGTCATCAATAAAGAAGATATATATAAGAAGAAGCGAAGCACTGCTTCCCAGCTGCCAGATACACCTGCGTCCCTTACCCTTACCCTTACCTCGGCCGTATCTATCACACCTGCCTGCTATCTGGAGTGCTGTCAGAGTGAAGACTCGCGGAAATGCAGTGAAAAAAGGAGCAATCGAACCTTACTATTAATACCACACGAATATCAACGATCGCCATCTCTTCCTGGACTGTCTGACACAAAAAGGTGCAGCACAGTTATGATACCACGTACGTGATAATTGCGTAGGTTATTCCCCATTAAGGGTATACAACTCGTTAAACTACAAAGACCAGTGACGACGTTAACAACAAGTACCTGTAGATACTATTCTGCCTCGTGAAAAACAATACCAGGAAAAAACAAACTATGACTGCTTCTCTCGTGATGATAGTGTGCGCGCAGATCATGGGTCTCCGTGCACCGTCTTCCCGCCGCTCTTCATGGCCGCCTCATCGCCTTGGCCCAATCCACCCGCTCCTTTGCGCGTGCACTCGTTGCCATTCCCTTCCGGTCGATTCCCTTTCTCCGTCATCCTGAAAAACAAAATGCTCCTCGCACTTGCAGTTCTGATCTGAAAAATAAAAATTCTCGCGCAGGGGGAAGTCAATCCGTCTCTCCCCCGCACGTCGACGCTCAGTCTCCCTCCTCTCTTGTCGTCGAATCCAGCCTCCTACCGTCGCAATAGACTGTGCCGTAGTGTGGCCTGTAGTGGCGCCTGCCTCCGCGCACGGACACCCCGATTGAGCATTGCTGCTCTGTCGCAGCTGCCTAAAAAACCTGGTAGTCGTAAAGCAGTACCTGGTAGTAGTACGGATTGTCCTGTTATGTTACACATATTATATATATATGCATGCGTACACCTGGTATATATACCAGGTACATACTACAGCAGTAGTAGTACAAGAAGCAGTAGCAGCATGCTGATCTACAGCAGTGCTGTTACTACTCGTACTACGAGTATACTGTCCGGATAGTGCTGCTGTGGTATCACATCGCCTGTCACTGGGGTCTTATCATATGTGTGTGTTCTTCACATTAAACCGTTATTTCTACCCGTCGACATCCAGCACAACCAGTGTCCGTGCCGATTCTCCAATCCTAGAAGAGATACAAGTTATGTGGTCACAAAACTACGCCACAGAGATACTACGTTGCCACGTGTGCAGTATGCACTGCAGTGGGCAATGCATAGCCATGTCATCATACTAGATACGACAGGCACGACATACACAATCTATCGAATAGTGAAACGAAAAGAAACAATCAAAGAGAAAACAAAAACAAAGTAGACAAATCGAAAGAGAAAAAGAAAAAAAATGAAATCAAAAACTAGGAGAAACAATCTGTCGTGCCCCCCCCCCCGCAGGCGAGGTGGCCAACACTTGAAAAATAGCGAGCTGGAAAAAAATAAATAAAAATAAATAACAAAAACACCACTGCTTGTAAACAGAGTAAGACAAAGAACCAATGAAAAAAATAACAAAGGAAAAATAACAAAGGGGAAATAACAGGCAGACCAAAGCCCAAAGCACCTTCCAGGTGGCGGCAGCAGTTTGTGGTACGAGTAGTATAGCCAGGTTCTCCCTGCTAATCCGCCTGGTACCTTGCTACCCAGACTGCCGTCTCCGCCCTGCGTTCGTCAACTATGCCCAGCCCCTTGGCGTCAGACAATACGAAACGAGCAGACCAGGTTCGTCATCCAACCACGCCACACGGCTCCTTCAGCACGGCTTATCAATCAGAAAAGGAAGAGAAAAATAAAATAAAATGAAAATCACGGAGAGTCAGCGCAAGAAAGGAAAAAAATGAAACAAAAAGAGAAGACAAGGGGAGACCACGTTCGAACCAGCTGCATCAGTTGGTAGCACTACTAGTAGTATGGTCATGTTCTACTTCCTAGTCGACGTGGTGCCTTGCTACGCTGTCTGCCATCTCCTTCCTACTTTCGTCTACCGCCGTTTCCCTTTTACCCCTCCTGTTCCCCCCCCTCTCCGCATGCCCTTGGTCGGGCTTTCTGCTACACTTCTCCTGTTGCCCCCTCCACCCCCGTTCCCTTGGACACCATCCACGGCGGATGCGCGGCGCTGCCTACTCATCTCAACCTCAGCCTCGTGCCACCTCACCATGAACCGTTCGGCTGCTTCAAGGATCCCCCGGTACCACTTCCCCGCGGAGCGAAGCGCCTTGTAAGAACTTATCATTTTATGGTCCTATCTGCGTTAAGAAACATTACTCTTGTCTAACGGGCTATCCGCCCTATAGAGAACATTCCTGAAAGACCGTTACTCTCACTTAACGGAATATCCACCGGGTTAATCCATTATTTGGATTATTCTCGTATTCCTCAGGCTACGAAACTGCAGACTATATTATCTATATCTATAGCCCATTAGTACTCCACTCATATCACACCGACCAGAGAAAACGAATTTATAGTTTTGTTCACAAGTTTTCCCTTCGGAGTGGCATGAGCGTAGTGTGTAAGAAGGCTCTTCTTGCCGAAAAAATACGTATTTGGTGGGTTGGTTTGAACTATTCCACCCATTGCAGTTGTATGTGCTGCAGTTTGGGCAATACCTCAAATGTACACCTGTTAACAACCAAGTGTGTATGAGTATAAGGAAAATACTAGTGGAACATGCAGATGAGGGTGACGCGAGAGAGCAGTTATAATGACCGAAAAAGCAGGTAGAAATTATGTATTACAGCTGTTATGAGATATGAAGGCGACATGAGCGTGATATGCAACTTCGACAGTAAGCACTTGCTCAACGAATCCCAGCGCCAGTCGACACATGTATGTCCTGCGACACATAACGGTTCGACAACGAACGAAACCTTTGGCGGACGCCCAAACCAACTGCGACAGGAATTCCTCATGAAAAATGTCTTCAACGAAGCGTAGCAGTGGGCCCGGGGCCGGCGTCAAACGCAAAGAAGTCGAAGCGACGGGAGTAAGTAGTAGCAAAAATTCCCTCGCAAACGCGAATGTCGCTAATAACAACGGAATCAGCACCCTGGCAAACACCGAACACAGCACCCAAAGAGGATGCAAAAAAGTAAGGTAGACCTTGGCACTCGCCAAGGCACTAGCGTGATGGAGGCGATGCAAAACCTGACACTCTTCTTAGGTGAAGAAACCCCCACCGAAAAAACATGAACCAGTCCGCTCCCCACGCTTGAACTCAAAGTACCCGCTGACAGACTTGCAAGTACACGCACAACGGATGTTTGCTGAAAGTATTGAAATATTATAGACGCAGGCGTATGCTGCAACGAAACGCCCGCGAACACCTCTATATTCGGACCCCAGGTGCAGACCGAAGGCAGATCAACTGTGTATGGTGCTGTACCGGAAGATCATGATAGACACGAGAACAGACTCTCAAAGTACGAAGATCTCTTCCTAACACTAACCCCAACCGAGGATATCGACCGACACAGCCTTCCCGCTTGGCGGTGCTTTTCTCCAGTTCCACCCGAGCCCATTCGCCGAACTTCGCGTGGCGTTCGCCCTGAACTTTCTCGTCGTGGGCGATGACGAGCTTCCTGGAGTGCTTTGAGCCCGAGAAGTGCAGGGGGGCTGGCACAGGCCGACCAAGATGCCGTTGTCCTTGATAGTTCCTTTGCAGTAGACACAATCCTTCCGGACCTGCAAACATAGATTATAGACAACAAAAACCGACAGCACAAAGGAGACATGTAAGACGTGTTGAATACAAAATTTTTACTTGGTATGAGTTTAGTTGACGAAGACTTGAAAAGGGCAAATAAATGCCAAAATCAGTTATGCCTGATCCGTTTGAGCCAAAATCAGGTGTAGACTGAAACCAAGCAAAAAACGCGCGCCACGAGCGGTGTTCTGTCCATGAAAGTCGGGTGTAAAAAGAAGTGTTCCATATATGGCCTCCAAAATCTAAGTCGTTTAGGTTTCTTTAGGGTGTAGATACCACGGGCTTCACTTGGACCTGCAGAGAGTCAATCTTAATAGGCTTCGTTTGTTCTGCGACGGCGGGGGCGCCAAGAAGAGTATTTAATCTGGCGCACCCCCACCGTTGACAGCTTAAATCTTCTTGACCGTCCTCGCGGAACTGCCAGCTCGGCACGAAATTATCTTGCCGTACCAAACCCGAGACAAACTCGACGCGGGGTGGTGCAGATAAAGACCATGGTGATGTATGGACCGCTGTGACCATAGAAAACAACAAAGCAGCGGCAGTAGGACACAACAACTATTCAATAACTGAAGCACGTCGCACATTTCAAAGAAGAAAAAAAGCGAAACCAGCATATAATATACTCACGTATGCATATTTATGTAAAAACGTACTTTGACGTACAACGTGTACGTGCGAGTACAGAGTTTATACGTTGCGTAATGCAGAAGAATTTCAACCGAGGGAGGGCAGACGCATACGGGGAGAAACAACAGTGTACATATGTGGCCCCTCTAATTGGTTCAAAGTTGGCCAAAACTAGTTGAAAGCTAGAGAGAGTGGAAAAAAAACTGGTATAAGTTGGCCTTTTCTAGCCAAAATCAGTTACGATGTCAGCCTGGCCAATAGAAGCGCTCCTGGGGTGTGTTTTGTACTCACTTGTTTTTAGAATGTAGCTGATTTTGGCCGAAAAGCGGCCAGATATATATACCTGATTTTACCAAAAACACCTTGAAAAACAGTTTCGAAAATACGCGTTGGCGTGCGCTGTACAGGCAGAAAGCACTAATAAAGGTAAATAGGAATGAGATGCGATGCATGATGTTGGCAAACCCTTACATATTTTTTCGCGGCGGAGACGGCGACGGTAGAGTCGGCAGCAGCATAAAACATGGAAACGTGTTAGTGTACTCAACGCCTGTCTGTTATCGTGTCAACAACAGCAGCAGCGGCGGTAGACAACTGTCTCGGAGTGGAAAGAAACACAGGCTGCAAACAACAACGGCAACTGTTCGGAATTTGTTTTTGGGTATAGTGTGCAAAACGAAAACAACGGCAGCAGCAGCGCATATATATACAAATGGGAGTACGCGTACTATACCCCTGTCTCGGTGTCAGCTCGTATCAAGAAAAGAAAAATGGTAATTTTACAATGCGGTGGCTCGGAACTCCCTAAGGTCTTCGACTATGCATCTATGCCAAGTCTTACACTGTCCGCTTGGTCTCGGGTTCTCCCCACCAGCTATCGTCTCGAACATTACCCGACTGGGTAATCGCTCCTTGTTTTGCCGTGCCACGCCCCCCGCAAAGAAGCGCCGCCGTTTACGAATGGTCGTTTCGATGCTCTCGCAACGTGTCATCTTGAGGGCCTTCGCGTACGAGAGGGTGCCATGGTCAGTACGAAGTCGGCGCTGGAAGCCAATGACTCGCAACAGGACTTGGTGGTGAGCCGTTCGAAGCTTGGCAAAGTGTTCCTCTCTGAGGGTACACGTCACACACCCGTACAGCAGGGTCTCAATCACCTCGGCCTTCAGCATTCGGACTTTAAGGCTAAGGGGGGCGGTCGTCCTATCATACAACTCGGGGCCGAACCGTTTGAGGCATGCTCCCATGAGGCGGATCCGTCGGTCGATTTCGAGCGAGAGCGCAGCGTTTTCGTGGATAACGCCACCTAGGTATAAGAACTGGGTCGTCTGCTTATACCTCTGGCCTGCCGCTTCGATGACGAGCGGTGGTGCGAGGGTTGTCTGGTCTGGTGTTTGTAGGACCATTGTCTCTGTCTTCTTTTCCGACACCGTGAGGCCTGCTGCTTCGAAGACAGTCACGATGACTGTCATCATTTTCGCGAGCCCTTCAGCCGACTTCGAGACAATTCCTGCATCATCGGCGTACAACATGCCCCATACAGACCTTCGCACGCACGCCAATGGCTCCTCCTTCCCTGTTCGAACTACTCCAGCTTCACTGAGTTGGACCAAATCCCTTACAATGGCTTCGTCTTGGCTGAAGCGTACTAGTACGACGTGTAACGCAGCAGCGAAGAACACGTTGAACAGTAACGGTGGTAGTACACAGCCTTGCCGCAGCCCCTGCGTGACATCAAACCATTCCGAGTGCTCGCCGTCATCAGTACGCACGCGAGCCCGCATGTCATCGTGGAAATTACGGATAATTCTCAGCATTTTGGTTGGTACGCCAAAGCGTGTAAGTACCTTCCATAACAGCTCTCGGTCGACAGAGTCGTACGCTTTCTGCAGATCGATGAAGCACACATATAAGGGGATTTTCCTCTGTCGCCCGAGCTCTTGCAGCCGGCGCTCGACGAACAACATATCAATCGTTGATCGTACGGGGCGGAAGCCGCACTGTTCCTCAGGGAGTAGTTCCTCGGTCTCGCAGTAGTTGCTGAGGCGGGACGCGACGATTTTCAACAACACTTTGCCTGCGTGGGCAACAAGCGAAAACCCTCTGTAGTTGTTGCAGTCAGTTCGATCCTTCTTTTTGTGAAGGACCTATATGATCGCATCTTTCCATTGCTGAGGGACTTGTCCTGTTAACCAAACATTGACAAGGATGTTGCGAAAGCACTGGGCGAATGCCGGGTGGTCGATTTTTAGGAGTTCGACCGGGAGACCATCTGGCCCGACAGCTTTCCAATTCGACATCCCCTTAAGTGCTTCTGTCATCTCGTCTATGGATGGTACATCTTCAAGTGACAGTTTAGGCGGTCGCGGTGGCAAGAGGTCGATAATCGTGGGGTCGAGTTTCAGCGACTTTGTGTTCAAGAGTTTGTGGTAAAACCCCGCCCATCGTTCACGAATTCGCACCTTATCCCGTAAGAGCGTGCCATCCTCGTCCCTAATGAACTGTTCGCTCCTCGCTTTAGTCCCTTCCAATCCTACCGTACTCTTGAGGTGCTTGTAAAAGCCTCTCTGGTCGTTGTTCGCTAAGAGTCGTTCGGTTTCGGCAAGGTACGCTTCGAAGTACGCATGCAGTCATGCGGCAATCACCTTCTGCAGGTTCGCACACGCAAATCTCAGGGTCTTCCACGCGGTTCTGTCCCGGGGGTGGGCACGCAAGAATTGTCGTGCATCCTCCCTCGCTATCCATGCTGGTATGAATGCGGCCAAGGTTTCGGCACACTCACACCATCCATGTCTGCGGTGGCGACGTGCAGGGGGTGGTACCTCTTTTTCGACCGCATCAATAACAGCCGTAGTGAAAAACTCAACCATACCAGACGTATTACGGATATAAACATAAAGCAAGTAAGTCTTCTATTTAATTGTCGTTTTATGTTCAATATAACCTTCTGCACCAACCACCCTGTCCGGATAAATAATGATTGTTTGGGCATAAAAATTGATATTTCAGCGGTCTTTATTTATATGGACAGAGAAGTACCAGGCATCATGAACCAGGTGCGTACCTGTTGCAACTATATACTCGTACTACTCCTGAACATCGCACAGTAGTCAGCACTTTCCGACAGCGTCACCTGCATTCTTTGTGTCGATTCCGGCGACGAGTGCAGCCTGGCGCTTCCCACCAGAGATAGATGCTTGCTGCTCCGTCTCTCCAGTGTGGCATTGTGCTCGAACTCACGGTCTATTGCCAGGGTTTGGGTCATCTTCCTGCCAGTCTCTAGACCCATCCACTCCGGTTTGAGCTCGTTTCTCGCTTCGACCGGTTGTGCCAGCCACCCTACGGTGAATACCTGGCCTAGAATGAAGCCAGCTTGTGATTTCCCCCACTACATCGTTCGTACCAGCAGAGCAGACGAGACGGGAGAGAGCAGAGCTGGGCCGGAACGACGGACGTGCTTGGCAATTTTTTAGTAGAACTAGTGGGGCCTGGAAAAAAAAAAAAAAAAAAAAAAAAACTCTAAGGCTTGATAAGGCGTTTTCGATACGGGGTTGAGCTTGACGACAGTTGACCGTTTGTTTTTAAACAAAATATGCGTTTGCAGCGCGCTGTTCGCCCGTCTGCTTGCCCTCGGACGACGGACTTTGGCCTCTGTCTTTGTCCATCACCAACCCTCAATAAGATGGTTGCTTTGTTTTTTTGATACTACCGTTGTGCCCGTCCGTAGTATCATATGTATGCAGCTATGCACGAAAACAAAAAGAGGGGGCGTGTTACCTGCTACCTGGTACCTGTTTGGACAAAAAAATAGGGCCCGTGACGGTATTAAACTGAGTATCAAATCATGGTCCTTTCCTTTTCGTCCAGAGTTGTATCAAGGTATTTACGTAATAGGATTACATAGTGTGACATTCAGTCTAAACAGTCGCGTGGTATATACCACTGCACGTGGAACTCTCGGGTAGAATAAAAATGTTATCGGTTGCTGGCACGATCGTATCATGCAGAGTGTTGTGTTGTACGATACCTCGTACATTTCAAACCGCCCCCCATTGAGGCGCAGAGGAATAACCGATCAGCTGGTCCGTGAAATGCAGAACACCTAGACGCATGGCACGTCCACTAGACCGACTACAGCAGTAGTGGACCACTAACAATAAATAGTGTAATATTAATAGTCTAGGTTCGTGCACAAAATAAATATTCAGCGGTACAAACGCATAGTATGACTGCTGCAACGCCAGCGGGGCCGGATACGGGCACGGCTGATACGTCACACGGGCCCACCCATAACCAACCCATCCACTCACCCACCCACCTACCGATTCACCTACTTACCCACCCACGAACCCACCCCAACCAAAGCATCCACTCACCTATCCTTTCCTAACCCTACAAAAATTCAATGCACAAATATTAATACAACCCAAGGAAATTGAATAGCAAACGGGGAATAACCGAACGAAAAAAAAGCAAAACAAGCAGAAAAAAACGCAAAGCGAGGGCGGGACTATTCGAGCAAGTATTATATGCATGCCTTCCCACGAAACAGCGTAGATGCCATTCCAATATAAACCTAATACCCTTCCGTAAATCAGCAGTATTCCTCATACACTTCTCTTCCCGCCGATTCCCAATTTCCCTCCCCCACATCAATTCATTACATTGAAGATCAAACGGACGTCGCTACCTCAGCGTATTGCATAATACAGGTGCTTAGGTTATTCAATTAGCATTCCATCCTAAAATATTGGCGCTATCCGGCATACACGAGACAGAGGTCGTCAGTGCGTCCCCTTCATTCCTAGCAAGTTCGTCCCATTCCTTCCTAGCCCTTTTCGCCCGGCACCTCTTTTGTCTTTCGTTGCTCGTCTGCGGTCGAGTCTTACACTTTTTTTGGGCTTCTACTCCCCCAAGCCCAGCTGACCCAAGCCCTTGCCAGCATCCCCCCAAACCCGATACGAGTCCTCCAAAACCAGGTGCGAGTCCCCCGACACCAGGTGCCGATACGAGTCCTCCAAAACCCGGTAAGAGTCCCTCGACGCCAGGTGCCGGTTGTCCTCCAAGACCCGGCAAGAGCCCCCCGACACCAAGTGCCGGTCCGACTCCTCCAACGCCTGGTAAGAGCCCCCCCACACCAGGTGCCGGTACGAGTCCTCCAAACGCAAAGAGCCCGCCGACAACTGGGGCGGGTAAGAGTCTTCCAACACCCCGTAAGATCCCCCTCACAACAGGTGCCACTCGCCATGCGCCCTGCACCGCTCCACCCACACCCGCCGATCTGACAACAACTATCGACCTCCCGACACCCGGAGCCACCTCCCACCCACTAGGTGCAACCCCCCCCGCACCCTGAGCAACCTGGCTCACATCCGTCGATCCGACACCAGGGGCTACTCCTTCATCACCCGGCGTCGTCCCCCCTACACCAGGTGCCAAACGGCTCACACCCGACCCTGCGACTCCCTCAACGCCTGGTGCAACTCCCCCCGAACCCGCCCCTCGGTGTTGGTCAGCGTCGCCAACGAAGCCGCCCATCGAGATTGTCTGTTGGTTAGCAGCAGCAACAAGCCTTGCTTGCGTGTAGGACACATGGCGCGCGTCCTCTTCAGCATCACCCCCCGTTTTGGCATCCCCAGCCGCCCCACCGAACGTTTGTGCAGATGTTACACCTCCTCCGCCAGGCGAGGAACAAATGCTTGTAGTCATGCTGCCACATTAAGAACACAGGCCTGCCGAGTAAGGTGCAACAGCGACCCATCCGTTGTTGTTGCTGGTGCTTGTGTCGCTCTGCGGCAGGGGTGGGAGCGCGCTAGGTGGGACGATAGTCATGACATCGTCGCAAGGTCGGTACAAACCACTTCGAAGTCCCTTCATGAGGTCGAGGTAGTCCTTGTCCTTGCTTTGGAGGTTTGACCACACTAGCACATTCTTGTCAGCGCCGTCGACGAGCTTCTTCGCAGCTGGTCCAAGCAAAAGGAGGCCGCGTCGCAAAGCATGGGCAGTGATGTGAGGAAACTGATCGCGACAGTCAGTATACAGTAACAACCACTCCACGTCACTAGCCGTGCTGAGACTTCGCAACCTTGTTCTTTCACACAGTCCAAGCATGCGTGCGAAGTATTCGAGTGGGGGCTCGATCCTGTAAAACGGTGAACAAATAACGTGCGCGGCGTGCGCGGTCAGTTCTGAACACGGCCACTTCATACTCAGTCCTGTACAATGATTATTCCTTTTTTCGGGAACACTTGCCTGAGGTAATCAAGCTCTAGAGCAAGAGTGCCAGATCGAGGGTCATGGCCGTCTTGTTAGTGCATGCGACCACCAGATTCCTCACTTCAATCCATGGGGACCGTTCACTGTACATCTGCGTGACGCCCGGGTCGTACTACGTCAACTTGTAGAGTGCTCCTTCAATTTGATGACTCGCCGTTACTTCTCGCCGTCCTCGCCCTTCCACTCCTGCGCACGGACCTGTACACAAAAACCCAGAAGCCGGGAGGATATTACTTGCAAACATTATAGGATACCCGATATTTTTTAGCACGTACAGAACGGTGTTGTGCATGGTATCATAACTGCAGCAATGACACGGGGCACCATGCAGCACACCGGCACAGATCCACCCACCTTTAACTTGTCATGGTCAAGGTGGCAGAGCTTGCAGATAGTCTTTTGCCGATCATCCACCAGTCCTCGGCCACGCCCGAAACCCGCCGACCTTGCGTCCACCCCTTGTTGATCACCTGATAACGGAGAACAATTAACCAGCGTCAGCGTGAACCGCTAACTCATCGACCTGAGTTCGCTATCCTACGAGTTATTACCTGCCCGTCTTCCACGGCCTTCCATCCGTACTTCTTGCACGGGGGTCGGTGTGGCACACCCTGTGAGGCGAAGCCCAAACGGTTGGCGTGTGCGTAGACGGTCGGATG
The DNA here is from genome assembly GCA_031213475.1 of Nereocystis luetkeana. Lineage (NCBI taxonomy): Eukaryota > Phaeophyceae > Laminariales > Laminariaceae > Nereocystis > Nereocystis luetkeana. The sequence continues at coordinate 6,236,494 of JARUPZ010000001.1, read as the reverse complement.
AAGATACCCTCCCAGGCGTGTGTTCGACGAGGACTTTAGCGGGTCGGTAGGTCGGATGACAGGTGACTGCATCTTCGCCAGCCCTCCATTTCGGCAAGCAACTGTAACCTGCACAGAGTAGTAGAAAGGAGACAAGTTCACCATGTTCCAATCGACTTGAAAGCGCGTGCAGACAACAGCAGCAGAAGAAAATCTGCTGTACCAGGTATATAGGTGTTGGTGAGCCTGACCGGGGAATACGTTTCACCTGCTGGCACCGTGTTTTCACCGCCGGCGACATGTTGAAGTAGAACGCTTCCTCTCCTTGTCCACCTTCGCCTCGCCTCCCCCATCCATGTCCCTCTCCTCCTCCTCCTCCTCCTCCTCCTCCTCCTCCTCCTCCTCCTCCTCCTCCTCCTCCTCCTCCTCCTCCTCCTCCTCCTCCTCCTCCTCCTCCTCCTCCTCCTCCTCCTCCTCCTCCTCCTCCTCCTCCTCCTCCTCCTCCTCCTGCCTGCTATCTGGAGTGCTGTCAGAGTGAAGACTCGCGGATATGGAGTGAAAAAATGGAGCAATCGAACCTTACTACCTCACGATTATCAACGATCGCCATTTCTTCCTGGACTGTCTGACACAAAAAGGTGCAGCACAGTTATGATACCACGTACGTGATAATTGTGTAGCTTATTCCCCATTAAGGGTATACAACTCGTTAAACTACAAAGATCAAACAATGACGACGTTAATAGCAAGTACCGGTAGATACTATTCTGCCTCGTGAAAAACAATACCCGGAAAAAACAAACTATGACTGCTTCTCTCGTGATAATAGTGTGCGCGCAGATCATGGGTCTCCATGCACCGTCTTCCTGCCGCTCTTCATGGCCGCATCATCGCCTTGGCCCAATCCACCCGCTCCTTTGCGCGTGCACTCGTTGCCATTCCCTTCCAGTCGATTCCCTTTCTGCGTCATCCTGAAAAACAAAATGCTCCTCGCACTTGCGGTTCTGATCTGAAAAATAAAAAATTATCGCGCAGGGGGAGGTCAATCCGTCTCTTCCCCGCACGTCGACGCTCAGTCTCCCTCCTCCCTCGTCGTCGAATCCAGCCTCCTACCGGCACAATAGACTGTGCCGTAGTGTGGCCTGTGGTGGCGCCTGCCTCCGCGCACGGACACCCCGATTGAGCATTTCTGCTCTGCCGCAGCTGCCTAAAAAAGACGCGCTAATCGTAGGTTTCCGTGCCTGACGCACCACATACCTGGTACGACCCAACTCTACTGCCGCCTGAGCCTCGCGGCCACAGGCAGCAGCAAGAAGGTATCACTCCTTGAGGGTGAGTCCGGCCTTACACCCGCCAGAAGTACCTACCCCACTCGCTATTAGGGTGATAGGGCATGCCTCGCAGCATTCCTTTCCGAGGCAGCGAGGGGAACGGAAGTAGTATCAACATATAAAGGCTTTGCATGTAGGATCCGGTGATGGCACCGATTGTGCTTGCGAGGCCTGTGCAGGAGCCGCCGCTGTCGAGCTAGTCTGGCTGACTGGTAGTATCTCGCTTATCACGTTGCTGATGTCCTCAATGTACTCCTGCTCGTCGCTCGTACCATAGCAGCGCAGTGCCCATGCCTGGCTCAGTAAGCCCAAAACCTCGTCTGTGACCACCCCATCTTTCGCTCTGGTCTTCAAAAGTTGGAACTGGTCTGTGGTCAACGCTCCCTTGTGCCTCAGCTTGCCCAACTCGGCCTTGACGCGGAGTAAGGCCGCAACGTTCATGGGCAACAACAGCGCTTGCTGCTTGGCTCTTGCCTCACGCGGGCTCAGCTGCGGAGCTGCGGAGCTGCGCGCGCCGAGCAGGAGTTCTACCACAGACGGTCCGCTTTTTTTGTGGGACTGTCAAAAGCGTGTAACCCCCGTTCGTTCTGGCATGATCTTGTTTTTTGAAATATTCGTCATCCAAGCCACAACTGATTCGTACCTGAGGACTGACAACACTGCGAAACAGCCAGTGTACAATAGTACAGAAACATGAGAGAATATACTGTACTGTACCCCACATATCTAGGTGCACGGTGGGCCGCCAGGGGAAGGGTTGCTCTTTCTTAAGTTGCGGCAGATGCCGAGGCTGGGCCGTTTCTTGGGTGTGTCTAAAATTTAAGGCTGATTTTCGTTCTGATACGTTTCTTACTAGCGGGCAGGTACTGTACAGCAGTAGTACGGCGTCGACCACACTTCCCTTTCTGCGGAGGTTGTAGGTTGTAGGCCGTTCATCCGATCGGAAGACTCACGTGTGCATCGATCGGAAGGGGGTACTGCTGTAGGTATGAAAGCTCTTGATTTTCTGCGGGTCCTCGCTAGAGGAGATCTGTCACATCGAGGACCGTTGGCGTTGTGTCCAGTAGTAGTAGGATCATCCAGGGGTCGGGCTGTTCGTTGTCTGCGTGCTAGGAAACATTTCTGGATAATAGTCTTCTTGGGGTTAGCGTGGCGTTCGCCGCTGAGGCTCCCTTCTTCATCGATATCTTCTTGAGCGTCCCCCAACAGGTGAGCCTGACATTTTCACTACAGCAGCAGTAGGCTATTGTCAAGGCCACGTTAGCCACCTGTGTTGCACTGCCCACGAAACACAAGAAAATGTCCGGACGCCAATTTGCGTAGAAAGCGGGGTTTGCCCTAAATCAGCCCCTACCGAGTCATTCTTGAGTCACTACTTTACATGCATGGTACTCTCGACCCAGACCCCCAACAGACGCAGGACTCGCGACGGAGCTCAGGCAAGTCACGGTCAGCCTTCGCTGCAGGTATCTTGCTTGCCTTTAGGTTCTGTACAAGTCTAGAAAACAGGTATCATCCTGCCTCGTAGCAGAATCGTGGAAATGGCCTGCGAAATTACGCCGCCTGTTTGGGCAACCTTCACGGCCCAGGTCCGCCTCGAAGGAGGGCACGAAATCGCCCAAGATTCTCCCTGAGCTCTCTCACATAGGCAGATATATCATTTCTGGTCTGCCAAATTTTGGCTCGTCATAACAGTCGTCACGGCCGGGCTGAGAAGTGCGCCTAGAAAACAAATGTTTTGACTAAACCGCTCCTTATTAAGACGAATATAATGTAATAGGTAGAGTACAGTTGTGTTGGTGAACACGCTCCTGCCAGCAATGTACCTAGTACCAGATACCAAGATATGTACAGCAGTGGTCTATTAATAAATTTCTGCTGTATGTACTGGTGTACTATAGCTGGTATAATACTGCTGTCGAACAGATACCTGGTACCTGGTATATTGGAGTTGTTATGATACTACTTTGTATGAGGGTGAAGGCCCGGTAATTACCTGGGTTCTGGCACTGGGAACGTATTTGTAGTACTCGGAAGGCGTATCTTAGGTGGAAAACCAGGGGTTTTCCTCAGAGGCACGAGCGTGGTCCCAGTCTCTGTCGTGCACGAAAGGAATGAAGTGGCTCTTCTATCTCTAAGCAAACATCAACGTGAGTACCAATGAGTACCGGCTCAATAGGCAGACCTGCCCAGGGATACAAAGTGTCCCGCTGTCCATGATCTTAACAAGTGGCGTCGTCGGCAGGACATAATCTGCGCGTGAAATCACAATGGGTTTTGAATCCATTCCCTTAACCACTCGGGCACGACGACTCCACGTGCGATTACCCTCGATGCGCCTCTTTTACAACCAAAATCGCGATTCACAGCGGAGCTGGCGTTCTTGCACCTTTTGGCTGCGTGGCGCTTCTTGACACTGGCTCCCCACAGACCTTCATTCGGCAAGATGTTTTGGATCGCATGCTCACGGTCGGTGCGGCATCCATCGCGTGCGAGCAGAAATGCACCCCTCGTTCTGGGGGGGGATTTGGCGAATCAACCCCTCTGAAGACATCGACGAGAGTGCGCCTGAGCGTCCATTTTTTTCGAGAAACTGAGCCTACGTGCTCCCTCGCAGAGGTGAAAGGCAGCCCACCCAAGATGGCACTTTCGGTGCGGGGCCCCAGCCCACCCAAACCGACACCGGGGGTCGGGGAAGAGCGAGCGCGAAGCCCCCGGCCCTGGATGAGGAAGATACCCCCGTCCTCAACGGGGTAAGGCTGCTAGACCCACTGCGGTCGTGTTCTGTGGCGGGCTCTGGCAAGCGAGAGAGAAAATCAGCATTGCCGTTGTCGCTGCCCTGGCGGTACTCGAGGGTGTAGTCGAAGATATACCGGTTCGTGCAGGGATCCTGCGAACATATTTCACCAGCGACCAACGTTGTACCCCCGCCGCTGCCCACGCATACGCGCGACAGACATTGACCTCGGTTTGCAGCACGTTCCCAGAAGAGCCGGATGCGAGCGATTACGAAGCAGCCAGGGACCTTTCTGGCTCGACAGTACCGTTCAGGCATGCGCCACCTCAGCCCTCGGACCGAAGGGAACGTTTCAGAAGCTGCTGCCGAAACCGACACAGGGGGGAAATCCCTTTCGTCAACGCCAGGGAGCGCCCCTTTCCATGCCGTCGATGTGCTGTGCAAACGAGAGGGCTGCCTCTTCGAGTTGCATAAGAAACAGGAGTAGAATAGCCACAACCGCATGGCATGCAAACACCACTTTGGTCGAAGCAAGCTTCGCGCCAAGTCCCTGAACCGATGGCACACCAGGTTAAGCGCAGACACTTTTATCGGCACTGTACTTCGCTGGAGGCTATTCGGGCACTGCTGAACTCCAATTAATTGCCGGGCCAGTGCTGGATGTGTACGGTGGTCCCGGAGGGACGCGGTGGCACTGACACTCGAAACCCCCTGTACCATGGTGACGAACGGTGTCAGCGGCAGGTGACCTCTGATGATTTCGGTGTGTTCGTCGACATAACACCCTGGCGAAGTAATCTCCATAGAAAGTGTGTCGTACTGCTGTAAAACCAATCGAATATTCTCACGGATACGTACATTATCGGTGCACGGTCTGTACAGTTTTCTGCAATCCGTGCTATCTTCGGGAGTGCTTGGGGGGAAAGGACTGGGCCCTTGCGGTCGGAGGTGGCAGGGTCAGGGGTACGAGAAGTAACTGTAGTAATAGTGTGTGGGGGGAAGGGTTGGAGGAGGTACAAAAGCTACAGAGAGAGCGAGACGGCAGGGACTCTCTCATAGGTACTACCGATAGCAGTGTATACCAGCAACACCGCACGACCTTCTGCGCGTTGAAACATGCGCGTAGCAGTAATAAACCAGCCATTTCGATATAACAGCGGGTTTTTGGTGTATGCTTCTTCGGGAGTGCTTGGGGGGGAGGACTGGGCCCTTGCGGTCGGAGGTGGCACGGTCAGGGGTACGAGAAGCAACTGTAGTACTAGTATGTGGGGGGAAGGGTGAGAGGAGGTACAAAAGCTACAGAGAGAGCGAGACATCGGGGACTCTCTCATAGGTACTTCCGATAGCAGTGTAGACCAGCAACACCGCACGACCTTCTGCGCGTTAAAACATGCGCGTAGCAGTAATAAACCAGCCATTTTGATGGACAGCGGGTTTTTGGTGTATACTTCTTCGGGACTGCTTGGGGGGAAAGGCCTGGGCTCTTGCGGTTGGAGGTGGCAGGGGCAGGGGTACGAGAAGTAACTGTAGTAATAGTGTGGGGGGGGAAGGGTTAGAGGAGGTACAAAAGCTACAGAGAGAGCGAGACGGCAGGGACTCTCTCATAGGTACTACCGACAGCAGTGTAGACCAGCAACACCGCACGACCTTCTGCGCGTTGAAACATGCGCGTAGCAGTAATAAACCAGCCATTTTGATGGACAGCGGGTTTTTGGTGTATACTTCTTCGGGACTGCTTGGGGGGGAGGACTGGGCTCTTGCGGTTGGAGGTGGCAGGGTCAGAGGTACGAGAAGTAACTGTAGTAAAAGTGTGGGGGGGGAAGGGTGGGAGGAGGTAGAAAAGCTACAGAGAGAGCGAGACGGCAGGGACTCTCTTATAGGTACTACCGACAGCAGTGTAGACCAGCAACACCGCACGACCTTCTGCGCGTTGAACCATGCCCGTAGCAGTAATAAACCAGCCATTTTGATGGACAGCGGGTTTTTGGTGTATGCTTCTTCGGGAGTGCTTGGGGGGGAGGACTGGGCCCTTGCGGTCGGAGGTGGTACGGTCAGGGGTACGAGAAGCAACTGTAGTACTAGTATGTGGGGGGAAGGGTGAGAGGAGGTACAAAAGCTACAGAGAGAGCGAGACGGCAGGGACTCTCTCATAGGTACTACCGACAGCAGTGTAGACCAGCAACACCGCACGACCTTCTGCGCGTTGAAACATGCGCGTAGCAGTAATAAACCAGCCATTTTGATGGACAGCGGGTTTTTGGTGTATACTTCTTCGGGACTGCTTGGGGGGGAGGACTGGGCTCTTGCGGTCGGAGGTGGCAGGGTCAGGGGTACGAGAAGTAACTGTAGTAATAGTGTGGGGGGGGAAGGGTGGGAGGAGGTAGAAAAGCTACAGAGAGAGCGAGACGGCAGGGACTCTCTCATAGGTACTACCGACAGCAGTGTAGACCAGCAACACCGCACGACCTTTTGCGCGTTGAAACATGCGCGTAGCAGTAATAAACCAGCCATTTCGATGGACAGCGGGTTTTTGGTGTATGCTTCTTCGGGAGTGCTTGGGGGGCAGGACTGGGCCCTTGCGGTCGGAGGTGGCACGGTCAGGGGTACGAGAAGCAACTGTAGTACTAGTATGTGGGGGGAAGGGTGAGAGGAGGTACAAAAGCTACAGAGAGAGCGAGACGGCAGGGACTCTCTCATAGGTACTACCGATAGCAGTGTAGACCAGCAACACCGCACGACCTTCTGCGCGTTAAAACATGCGCGTAGCAGTAATAAACCAGCCATTTTGATGGACAGCGGGTTTTTGGTGTATACTTCTTCGGGACTGCTTGGGGGGAAAGGCCTGGGCTCTTGCGGTTGGAGGTGGCAGGGGCAGGGGTACGAGAAGTAACTGTAGTAATAGTGTGGGGGGGGAAGGGTTAGAGGAGGTAGAAAAGCTACAGAGAGAGCGAGACGGCAGGGACTCTCTCATAGGTACTACCGACAGCAGTGTAGACCAGCAACACCGCACGACCTTTTGCGCGTTGAAACATGCGCGTAGCAGTAATAAACCAGCCATTTCGATGGACAGCGGGTTTTGGGTGTATGCTTCTTCGGGAGTGCTTGGGGGGCAGGACTGGGCCCTTGCGGTCGGAGGTGGCACGGTCAGGGGTACGAGAAGCAACTGTAGTACTAGTATGTGGGGGGAAGGGTGAGAGGAGGTACAAAAGCTACAGAGAGAGCGAGACGGCAGGGACTCTCTCATAGGTACTACCGATAGCAGTGTAGACCAGCAACACCGCACGACCTTCTGCGCGTTAAAACATGCGCGTAGCAGTATTGAACCAGCCATTTCGATATACTGCGGGTTTTTGGTGTATGCATCTTCGGGAGTGCTTGGGGGGAAAGGACTGGGCCCTTGCGGTCGGAGGTGGCACGGTCAGGGGTACGAGAAGTAACTGTAGTAATAGTGTGTGGGGGGAAGGGTTGGAGGAGGTACAAAAGCTACAGAGAGAGCGAGACGGCAGGGACTCTCTCATAGGTACTACCGATAGCAGTGTAGACCAGCAACACCGCACGACCTTCTGCGCGTTGAAACATGCGCGTAGCAGTAATAAACCAGCCATTTCGATATAACAGCGGGTTTTTGGTGTATGCTTCTTCGGGAGTGCTTGGGGGGCAGGACTGGGCTCTTGCGGTCGGAGGTGGCACGGTCAGGGGTACAAGAAGTAAAAGTAGTAATAGTGTGTGGGGGGAAGGGTTGGAGGAGGTAGAAGAGCCGCAGGAAGAGCGAGACGGCAGGGACTCTCTCCAATGCACTACCGATAGCAGTGTAGACCAGCAACACCGCACGACCTTCTGCGCGTTGAAACATGCGCATAGCAGTAATAAACCAGTCATTTCGATGGACAGCGGGTTTTTGGTGTATACTTCTTCGGGGGTTCTTGGGAGGGAGGAATGGGCCCTTGCGGTCGGAGGTGGCACGGTCAGGGGTACGAGAAGTGAAAGTAGCAATAGTGTGTGGGGGGAAGGGTTGGAGGAGGTAGAAAAGCCGCAGGAAGAGCGAGACGGCAGGGACTCTCTCATAGGTACTACCGATAGCAGTGTAGACCAGCAACCCCGCACGACCTTCTGCGCGTTAAAACATGCGCGTAGCAGTAATAAACCAGCCATTTTGATGGGCAGCGGGTGCTTGGTGTATACTTCTTCGGGAGTGCTTGGGGGGAAAGGCCTGGGCTCTTGCGGTTGGAGATGGCAGGGTCAGGGGTACGAGAAGTAAGAGTAGCAATAGTATGTGGGGGGAAGGGTTGGAGAATAAAGTGGAAGAGTCGCAGGAAGAGCGAGACGGCAGGGACTCTCTCATAGGCACTACCGATAGCAGTGTAGACGAGCAACACCGCACGACCTTCTGCGCGTTGAAACATGCGCGTAGCAGCAATAAACCAGCCATTTCGATGGACATCGGGTTTTTAGTAGATGCTTCTTCGGGGGTGCTTAAGGAGGGGAGTGGTCGTTTTTTGGTGGACGAGATGGAGGGATGTTGGTTGTAGTAGTCTTCATGAGCGTCACATCAGTTTTTATTTGTCGTAGGATACTGCCGCGCTTTTGTTCTGGAGAGTTCTTCGCTCTTTGTTATTATAGTCGTTTATTAGAACAACACTACACATTGTCGGATGGCAAGCGTAATACTAATATGTTTTAACATCACATCATCAGTGATAGCAACAGCAGCAGCAGCAGCTCATTTCATCGAAAAACTCCACCCGACATAATTTCGGGAGTACCGATGCCTGATTTAGGTGCCACTTTGAGCCATACCAGTATCAAATACAATACGAGCATCAATGCAGCAGAAACGACTACAACAGTAAAAAATATTCGCAGTTAGAACCATCCCATACAAAAAGTCGATAGGTTTCTCAATATTTGTATAATGAAAATATTTCAACATGTTGTAAAGTAATGTTACCCTCCCTTATCTGGGTTGTAATGAGGCGAGCGAGCGAAGCGAGCCTTTTTTTACTTGGTTTTTAACCAAGGAAAAAAAAGCCTCTTCCTAACGGCTCGGGTACGAGGGTAGGGTGCCTGTTTTGATTTTTTCTGTATGTGTGTGTGAGTTAGTGTGTGAGTTAGTGTGTGTAATTCAACTTTTTTTTGGTCCACCTTTCACGACCGCGCTCGACGCTCACGCCACCAAATCCAGTCCCGGCGGGCTCTGTGCACGCACACACACGCAAGACACTTTCTCGTCCTGGTGGGGTGGAAAATCGTTCACAGTTCGTCGAGCTAGGTGCGGCAACGTGTGTAGGCACATGTCTGTGCTGGGCCGTGTTCAAAATACAAAATCATGACGGTTTTTGTGCCTGTGCCAACAGCAGCAGACAGCAGGCAGACTGCGCCTGTCCACAGCATGCACACTGTGCCTGCCCACAGCAGGCAGACTATGCTTGTCCACAGCAGGCAGACTGGGCCTGTCCACAGCAGGCAAACTGGGCCTATCCACAGCAGGAAGATTGAGCCTGTCCGCAGCACTCAACAGCAGGCAGACTGGGCCTGTCCACAGCAGGCAGACGGCTTTGTTTTTTAGCTTTCTTCTACCCACGGAATAGCTAACGAAACCCAACTACGAGTAGTCATAGGCAGACTTCGCCTGTCTGTCCACAGCAACGTTCGGGCCATGTGCTGCAGGTGATATTGTCAGGCTTACCCTCCCACTGACGAGGGGACGGAGAAACAGGAGAAGATCTGCTGTAGTTGTACAGCAGTCAGTAGTAGTGGTGGCACCTGCTACGAGAACCTCTGTTGGATACATGTATGTCATATCAGAGGTTGTAGATATTTCGTCTTCAAATTATGAGGGTGGAATCAGGAACCACACACACAACATCGAGTACGGTGTACAAAGGGCACAAGCCGAGCGTACTGCGACGCTGACCCTGGCCTCGTGGATCCTACTGCTACCTCTGCTGCTGTTTTGCTGCTGGAGAAGCTCTGATGTAGATGTTGCACAGCTGCAGTAGTTGTGGCACCTGCTACGAGAAGCTCTTTCGGGCATGCCATGTTCGTGTTGTCGTCTCGAAAATATTATGCCGGCTCTCGAGGTGGGAAGCAGGAAACATACCAGTATAAAATACCGGGTGCAGGGTACGTACTACAGTACGTATGTGTATATGTACGCGTACAAAGGGTGCAAGGGTTAGACCGACAAGCCGAGCGTACGGCGACGCTGACCCTGGCCTCGTGTGTCCTACTGCTACTGCTGCAGCTGCTGCTGCTGTTATGGTGCGGGAGGCGCACTGCTGCTGTAGATGTCGTACATCAGTCCAAGTAAAGTTGTGGTGACACCTGTTGCGGAAAAGAAGCTCTTTCCGTTGGACAAAACATGTGAGATGCAGATTTTTATTGTGCTGAATTTCAACCAGAAAACACTCTGCTGGACAAAATAGGTCGAGTGTTGTGTGTTCTTGACTCTTTCTACCCGTCGACATCCAGCACCACAGCAGTGTCCGTGCCGATTCCTCAATCCCTGAGAGATACAAGTTCTTTGGTTACAGCAGTGCAGATTTCGTCTTCAAATTAATATGCCGGATTTCGAGGTGGAAACCAGGTTACACACGAGCAAATCCAGTACTTCTTCAAATCAAGAGCCAGGAGAGGCCAAGCACATTTACAAAAATTATTGAGATCCACCCACGACGGCATACAGTAGTACAGCAGTCCGTACGTGGTAGATATTCCTTCGTGTTTGTTCGTTCAGCACAATACAAAGTACCTGGTAATCCGTATGAGCCCAGCATGATGCATCGCAGATATGACTACTACTGCAGGTATTACCGAGGTCGCGCCTCATTACCACCAATTACTAGTATAGTATCAGTGCGCAGAATGATTATGTATATTGTCCTGTTGACCCGGGCAGCATCCAGGGGAGTCACTGGCCTAAATCCTTGACAAGGGGATACATATAGAATACCTGGTACGCGCGAACGGCTTATAATAAAATTTGGAAATTCAGTAAAAACGGGATATAGACGAGACATATTACGCAGCTTGCAAAGTTGAGTATCAACTATGTAATCAGTCGAACTCACAGCTGACGTATTTCATCATTTTATAAAACCAAACGAAAAAAAAGAAATAATAAGAGAAACACAAACACGACGACACTGACAACTTCGGCACATACCAAATATGCCAGGAGACGGCACTTCCACCCCATGACCAGAAGACCAGACACTGCCAGACAACCTTGACGGTTATAAACCGGGGACACAACTCCCCCCCCCCGTTTTGGTGTGAAACGCTTGCCCCTATTATTGAAAATACATGTGTTTTCCTGGCTTCAATTTAGCCTCGAAACATTTAAAAACGGCTTAAAACATAGTACTACATCTACATTTAAGAAAAAATGGCGCTGCGCGCTCGCAATATTTTAATTGACAAAAAGTTGTCGCTATCCCTGGGGAGTGAGCCGATTATTTATCATTGAAGACCCTGAACAGACCCACAGGTAGTAGTAGGGAAATCCGGCGATTCAATCAGACAGTTGTAGATCCTGCAGGCTGGGAGAAAGAGAAAGGGGGGTACATTAATTCGGGGGTTCCCACAAAGCGACCCCACAGCACGTACTTTAGGTAAACCTAGGAAACAAACAAGATTTTTTTTAGGCAACCGAGAAATTAATTCCTTCCACAGACCCCAATAAACTGGGATCCTGCAAACAGGGCATCTGATGCGCTGAGAGTTAACGATGAAAAAAACCCTAGCATCCCCGAGTAAGTTTAGTAATCTGGGAGAAGGGATCTTTAGGGGTGTTTTTGACTTGCAAATTGCGTAGCGCGGTCTGCACTTCGGAAGAGTAGGTTTGGCAATCTGGGAGAAGGAATCTTCAGAGATGTTTTTGACTTAAAAAATGAGTAGCGTGGGCGAGTTTTGGCTGCGGTTTGGGGTCAGGGTTAGAGTCAGGGGTTGGGTTGGGTCTTTGCCCGTACCTCGATCCCAACAGGAACCGAACCACCTGAACAGCCTACCAACCTAAAGATCCCTTCTCCGAGATCGTTAAAGGTCCTCCGGAATCGTCGTCCGCAATTGAGAAAATTCTTGGTTCGATGCAGACGCGGCGCAGCCGCGTTTATGGGAGGTTCTCAGACTATTAATAGCAGGCGAGTTTATCATCCCGCTTAACGCAACTCGCTGTCGCGTACGCCTAGTCTAGACCTATATTTTCTACTCGGAGTTTAAAAAAAATATTTGTCTGGCCCGGAAGGCCGAGTCTGGCCCTGAATGACGAGACAACCGGTCAAGGAGTGCTCCTAGCCACGGGAGCTTGACTGTGTCGAAACCAGCACGATGTGCCGTTTCTCGAACGGCAGCGTTCGTCATCGTAACACCCATCGGATAACCGACGGGCTATGCCACAGAAACAACTACGAAACAAGTCGATAGCGCGCCACATTTGTTGACGTGTGCTATTTTCACAAATGCATCCAGGATTTGCCGGTTAAACCTCGCGACGACGCGCTGCTTCATTAGCACATGTTGAGCGAACAGTTTACGACACTATATAACAGGAAAATAGGTAACGCGCAACAAAATAAGCAGCATTTTGTCACCGACGAGCAACCTCCTCCCCGTTCGGCACTACATTATCAAATCTCATCAATAAACGAAGCACGCTCTTGCAACACACCTTCAGGGGATGGCCGCATAAATATCAAGCAAAAATATGAGTTTCCAGGATTTACGTGTACAGTTAGGGCTGCGCCTGACGTACCTATCGACCACAAAAAAGTGGCATAATGAACTTGGAAGGATTGTTCGCAAAAAGTTGGCGACCGGAAGGATTGTTCGCAAAAAGTTGGCGACCATGATACAATTCTCGCCAGAGAGCAAAAACACAACATCTTCAATTTAGACTACCAAAAAGAACGAGAGCAGATAGCCGATACGTCTTGCGTCACGAATTCGGTCTTCATACTCCGCAAAAATGTGATAAACCGTACCTGGTATGTTTTAGTAAGGGTAGGGGTAGGACTATTCACCCGCTTCCTGGTGACCTCGGAAATAATGCACGCGTGTATCTTCGCCATTTTTGTTATTTTACAAATGATACGGTTTGTTTCGTAAAAAAAGGATAAACTACGTATAGAGAAAGTGCTCCCATGACATAATAGTCTTGGAATGTGAGCACCTATACTAAAACCAAAAAACGCGCAACATTTCACTTTTGCGCTCAAACGCCAGCCATTCCAGTATTGGTTCTTCAATACGGGTGGTACCTAATAATGGGAAATTCTCAGCGAAAAAAAAGCCATTCTAAAACACACCGTACAGCAATGTGGCACTCCCAAAAATCAACGATTACTTTGCCGCTCGCATGCGTACTACGCTGAGCGAATTGGTGACGATCAGGCGTGCGGAGAAAGCTGCAGAACGCGGTAAAAATAAAGCGCTGGAGCAGGTCTGCCACAACATAACTCGGGCACGAGACGCTATCATAGCTCAATGCAACGGGGAGGTCGAAGGTCGAAAATCGGTGGACAAACATGTCGAGGAACAAAAAAAAAATTGGAAGGAGAAGGAGGAGCTCTTGAGATGCGAAGCTACGGCTAAAGGGCAGGTGAGCAAGAGCGCAAGGCTCACGCGGAAGCGGAAACGCGTGCAGCCGAAGCGGCGCTGGAGGTTGAGTCGGAGCAGAGGCGGGCGCAAGATACACGAGTGGCAAGCCTGGAGGAGGAAAGCGACAACCTTGTTTCGGTCATGTTAAAGTTTGACAAAGAGGGACTAAAATTGGCTCAGCAGGCAGAGCAGCCCGGCATGCTTCTCCAAGAACGGCTTCTTGCAGGAAATGCAGCATGCACATGAATGACGCCACCCGGACGGGGAGGCACCATCGGGACGGCGCCTCAACCATCTCGCGCTTCTGCTGCTGTTCTGTACGAGTATAATATACGAATTATATACCAGGTATGTATGTACTCGTCTCGTCTTATATTCTGTGCATCATAGCAATATTAAAATAGTACTCGTACTCTATTTACTACGTATGTATTTGCTTTATTATACCAATTCCTTGCCACTTGCTGCAGGCAGGTCGCTTCTGGGCTCTTCCTTTTGGTTCTTGAAACGATGAAAGTTTTGGACCTCTGCTGTATTTCAGCTTGATTGCGATTGGATAGAAATATGAAATTCCAACGGCCAGGGACACAAAAATACCCCCAAAATGGACCTCAGGCGCCGGCCTAACAGCAGTCGCAAGAGAAAAAAGAAAACCACAAACAATGATCTCATTCGCAAGGCGGTTGAGTAATCCACGATTGCTTCTCGACCACTTTGCTGCGCCTCCGTGCTTCGCGGTAACGAAATAAACGAAACCCATAGGAGGATGTTCTTCCTGCGCCCATGCTGCATAGTGGCAACCGAGAAAGGCAACCACTACCTGGTACGATTTAATTCAGGCGATTGACAGTGACGGTCACAAACCAGGTTGCTCAGCATGCCCATGCATTCGGAAAAACAAAAGCTGCCTGGTTGCGAATCCGTTTTTGCAGGTCACGACTCCCTCAAAAACGGAAAAAGACGTACGCAACTACGAACTACAAGCAAAGTACGTAGGGGGAGCGACTCTTGTACCTCCGCGTGACAACCAGGCCGAAAAATGGATTACAAGCCGGGTAGACAATACTCCAGCTTGAATGAGACGACAACTGCGCAGTAGCCAGTACTCGACGTGTCCGACGCCTCTAGACCAACCTAAAAACCTTCTGCATGCCCTAATCCGTCAAAAGGTCGTCTACTGCCCAACGCTTTCCCTTGTCGAAGTCGAAGACCTCACGAGGGTCAGTCACGAAACCGGTGACAGCAGAAGCCGCGGCTGTGTACGGTGACGCCAGGTAGATTCCGGCATCCTATTTTAGAAAGAGGGATCGTTGGGGACGAAAACAGAATCGAGTGGGCAAGAATAGGAACCGTAAGAGGGTAAACACGAGGCGCCATCTTACCGACGCCATTCAATATTTAACGCGGTGATGCAACAACCCAAACATAGCTATACTCTCGAAAATAATGTAAGCAATGGGCCTTCGTAAAAAACCCGCCTGTACAGGAACAGCCAGTGCAACTCGCATCAATTAGTACATCGCGCGCAAGTGAGTTATGCGAATAACGCCAACGCAGACCATCGCGGTTACCGTCCCATTTGTAATACTTGTAAGCGAACACTAACCTACAAACCTAATAAACTGCATGATGACAAGCCCCCGCGTGGTATGGACCAGGCACATGCATGACTGGCGTCAACGGTAAGAATATACTCGTCGTCACTTCTGGCGAATGACTGGAAAAATCGTTAGTTCCGGGGAACAACAAAAATTATCTAGGTTGAACTACAGACAAGAGAGCGCGAAGCACGGCTCACATACGGTTATTGAATGCAGGCGTTTGCCTACTCCTGCATTCACCCCGTCACGCCCTCGCTGTAACGACGCCCAATCTCTCACCACAGGTGTCTTGTTCGTGCAAGCTTGCGAGGCCACTTTGTGCGTGGTTTCAATCGGTCGCATTTTTGTCCTATATAATCACAACCTCGTCCGCTGCGATCGAATTTGCAAATTTAGTTTTCAAATAAGCACTTCTGAAAATATTCGTGACACGTCCGACGCGCATGGTCTACGATATACAAGAAGCTTTTTTGGATTTTCGCGTCGAACTCATTCTTTTCGTTTCCCTTTCTTGCTCCGACTCCCTCCTATTAAGAGTCGTAACTCAGACTCGGAGTGAAATCATAGGTTCTTCTGACCCCCCTCCCCCCACGCACACATAGGTACATGTCTTGCGACTTTATCGCGAGAGGGATTCGGCACTTTTTTTCCTGGTCGACCGGCGTCATTGTGCCTACCCACTACCAGGTACACAACAGCGCTTGCGACAGTAGTTGGTGTCATTTGAAAAAAACAACTTCCATACGCAAAAACGAAGCTATGACATCAACGATCAAAGTATTTGAGGTTGACCACTCTTACGGGGGGGCATAGTGAATAAATAGAGTGTCTGCGCATAATATTTTTGTTCATCAGGGATGTCCGTCGAAAATTAAATCATAATCGGAAGCCTCCCGGGATGCGCATAATCGGAGACCAAATAAAGCAGAATATTGGATTCTTACAATTGAAAAAAAAAACACTTGCAGCAGCGGCAACACTTTTGCAGGGCCAAACGAGACGAACAGAAGTCGTGAGACCAGCAGTACCTACCAGCAGCAGCAAGCTGCAGAAGCAGTAAGAAACAGCAAGCAGCAAAAGCAGTAGGCAGCAGCAAGCACCAACAACAGGGGGACGTGCGATCTATCTTGCGCTCCTCGAAAGTCCCACTGCAAGCAACGCCAGCACAACGGGGAGATCACTCTCCTCCTTCGGCGTTGTCCT
The DNA here is from genome assembly GCA_031213475.1 of Nereocystis luetkeana. Classification (NCBI taxonomy): domain Eukaryota; class Phaeophyceae; order Laminariales; family Laminariaceae; genus Nereocystis; species Nereocystis luetkeana. The sequence goes on along the minus strand of JARUPZ010000001.1, from coordinate 6,220,046 downwards.
CTCTGCCCGAAAAGGGGTCGAAGCGGCGAAGATCAGGAGAGTGGCGGCAAGGGTGTACGCGCTTGCAGCAGCAGCCGCAAGCAGCAGTAGCGACTGCAACAGCGCTTGCAATAGCGTTTGCTTGTGCAGAAGCGCCCGCTTGCAACAGCGCTTTTGTTGCAGCGGCGGTTGCAGAAACAGCACCGCAGCAAGCAGTACCCTTGCAGCAGCAGCACACTATATGCCGTGGTAGCAATAGTCCGTGACGTGCAGCAGCACTTATCTGCTGCAGCAGCAGGCAGAAGAGGCGGGCAGCATCAGCGACGGCAATTCTTCTCGCATAACCCCGCCGGAAACAGGCATGGTTCGAGGCCACTCTCGGGGCAGGCTTGACCAATCCTAAGCGGAAGAGTTTTCGGCGAACATATTGCAGCGGTCGAATCTTTTATCACATCAAAATGGCTTTAGTATAAAACATCAAATCCAAAAATACCCAACTTCGTCCTTCATTGTGCAAACTTGATTAGACTTTCTGACTAGAGGTCGGTAACGGGAACGGGAAAATAGATGAGCAAACAAAGTGTTTTTTCTCGCGCGACACTCTAGTAATAATAGGACCTAATATTGTGAGTATAAAAAGGGGGATATATAGGTTCTTGATTGTACCGTAGCCCCTATTTACTCTGGTCCCCCGTGATAGACCCACCAGCACGGCCGGTATACACGACCGTGACTCCCTTGGTAAAACCGAAGTAAAATTATGTTGAGGTCGACTGTGGACGATCGAAGGTCATTTTTTAGACTAAGTTTTGAGTCATTTTCGAGCTATAGTAGCTCTCAATATGTCTCACCTCTCGGTGCCATGTTTCCTGTCAGTGCCTACTTTGCTCGCCCCTACCGGCCTTGCCAGGAGCGGCCTCGGCCGAGCTCGCGTCGTGTCTTATAGGACGAGCTGTTGTCGTGTTCATTTCGAAACTAATAGTTCCGATCTCAAGTTTCAAGTCGTACATATAGATAAACAGTTTGGTTAAAATATGGAAATATTCTGCTCGCTCTCATCCTTGGATTGAAGTATTCGGCCATTTGGCTGTATCCGCGAGATTTACTATCGTATCAATTTCCAAGTTTAGTGTCTTGGTTTCTGTTGAGTGTGCTTGCAATGGATGCTGACGCGACCACGGTTAGAGATACTGTGGAGTTCTACGGGCAATGGGATGTCCGGGAGCACGGGGTATTGATATGTCAGATCTTGCATGCTGAAATTCGGAGCCTCAATGGTACCCGATTTTACACGCTCTACTCACCTCTACGCTGGGAGTCTGGAGCGAAAAAATTAATATATACCAGGGTACATGGTATGGTTTAGGTCTACATTGCGGAGAGCTGCCGCTGCATCTCGACCCTGTCTGTTCGTGCGAGTCCTGTCACGCGCCCTGGCTGGTTCCTACACGCAATGGCGAGCCGACTGTCCTCCAAGACCAGCTAGGAGCAGCAGACGTGACAAGCCCTTTGGATAGGGTGGGTTTTTCGGCATCGTCATGATGCAGGAAACTGATTAAGACAGTGTTTGGAGAGCCGAGAGGGGTGGGGGTTATCGGGAACCGATTTGGAACGAGGAGAGATGGAAGACGGTGCAGCTGATCGGGATTGTGGATAAGCGGTACTCCGAAAGACTCGTTCTGGTATGCCCATTCTGTACGGCGTACGAGGTCAAGCCGCGCGGGCCCACAACGTTGTCATATTCGCTGGGGCAAAAGCCCGAGTAAACCTAGCTGGTTTTCGGATTTCGTCGGCGCATCTGATGGTAAAACAGAGGCAAGAAAAGGTGCACCCTGTACCGTCGCAGCAGCAGCGTCCCAGCTTGACCAGACGTGAGCCGACAGAGGAGGCAGCAGCAGCAGCCGCCGCAGCAGCTCAGGGTAGAAGAAGGGGAGAAAGAGGAAAGAGAAGCGAAGGTACGCAGAGAAACAAACACAGCTACTGGCCGTCATACAAGCAATAATTAGCAGCAGCCAAGCTGGGAGCCGCGAGGATCGAGACTCAAGGGCGCTGACACGGAGGGCTGTGGGAGAGCAGAGGAGGACAGCTGGGATGGTGCCGCCACAATAATTGAGATTTCGCGCAGGCACGTTCATCAGTGATAAAAACCAAATTCACTCACCACACCCAAAGTCGGGGGAGAGCAGAGAAGGAGAGTTGAGACGGTGCCACCACAAGGAAAGGGAGCTCATGTAGGCACGTTGACCACTTTAGACCACACTCACTCACCCAACCCGAAAGTATTTGAAAGAGAGAACAAGACGACGAGAAGGGCAAGGAAATGGGCGGCGAGTAGTAACACCAGCCGCCGTCACCGCCGCCGCCAACTTCACGGCTGGGACCGACACCCACGGTGGTTTGGGATGCAGAACCGGAAGCTGCAGAGAAGAACGTTCTGCTCGTGGGGAGCGGGATGGTACTGTCCCGACAAGCGCTGGTGTCTTACGGTAAAAAAGAGAAGGACGCTGAATGGGTGGTAGGGGCGGCATGGAGAATAGGGCAGGTCGAGCGAGAGAAACATGAGAACGAGAGCGGACAGCAGCAGTAGGGGAGGCACGAGCAACAATACAGCAAGGACGGCAGTGGCGCCTGGGGGATGTTCTCTTCCCTCCGTACGGCCTTGACAAGAGGTATATGCGATGCTTGCTGCCTGATCGATTGCTTAAGGATAACTCGATTGCAGTTTTCATGTTTTCGGTGGTGACGATTTTTACAGCTGTTCAACTGCGGGTTTAAACCTGGGAATGATCAGTGACTGCTTACCGATGATGAATCGTATACTGACTTGTCGTTTGGCATTCTACGTTGGAATAGCACAGCATCGCGGACTGGAGACGTGGGGTGAATGATAACATGCAGCATGAGTAGCATGGTAAATGTCGAAAACGAACGTAGCTCCTCTGGCATAGGCTACGGAGCAGCCATGCATAGGTTACGGGGCACCCAATGTACCTTCTGTGCCATTGCCCGTGGAGTAGTATTGTCCCAGGTGATTCACCTTGCACATATATAAGCCGACGCTCTGCTGTTGTTGTGATGCATTGCTGGTCTCAGCATCATGGCGGCTTGCTTTGCCGCATAGTGCTTCAAACTATGTCCTGGTGCCACACCAGCAGGGGAGATATTAATATTGTGAAACACGGTCATCTCGTACTTACTTTACCTGCACTCGAATGCGACTGCTAGGATTCCAGTACAATACTACGGTGTACCCGGCACTATATATGATTCATGGCTCGAAAACGCATGCTGTTCTACAAGTGGATGCAGTATGGGCATGAGTTTGTGGATTATGGGGGATGAGTTTTGGAAAACAGAGACCAAGACAACACGCGGCAGGGTACAGAAGTTCATACAGCAGTAGAAGAAAATACCTTTCCCTACCCTTCTTCCCTCCCTGTCCCCCAAGACTTGGGTTCGTAAAGAGATTTATGGTAGTAGGTGAGACGAGTAGAGCGGTGGAGGTGAAGAAATAAAATGCTGCTGTGCTGACTGTTCTACGTATCAGATGTGAAACCTTGTGCTCTGTGTGCGGAGGGTCTTCTGTTTCATAGTGTAACAATACATGGTACCAGGAACATGAACAACAGCACCCATCTACAGCCCATGGTTGAGTAAAACGTGGGCACGTGCGGTATGTGCCAACAGTAGACTGGATGGAGTAGTGGATAATGAGTACTGAAAAACGGAACAAACTAATAGCACTAATGTGGTACAAACAACGGCGGTAAAAGGAAACCCCTCCCTGCCTTCCTCAAAGACTTGGGTAGACGAGTGCCATAACCAAGTACTGATGTGCTAGCTGTTCCGTGTGTCAGACGTGAAAAACGATGCCTTATTATCGGAGATTAATTCCTAGGTCGTGCCCCCGTGCATACTACAAGACATTGCGTGTCACAAGGTACCTGAACAACCGCACAGCAACCATACAGCTCATGGAAGAGTGCGTGAAATGTGGGCACGTTGTGGTGCGTGTGAGCCGTAGTAGGGCATGGAATACCAATATATTTTGAAGATGAAAACATCTGGAAGATTGATACTTGACCGTCTGAGAGCGTGTGTGTCCCTCCCTCCCTCCCTCATAGCTAAGCGTGGGAGAGATTGCTTTGATCATTATGTAGCATGCATGCAATGTACATAATTCAAGAAGGGGGGCTATTCGTCGAGTAAAAACTTGAAGAACGTCCACATAACGTTCACTTCGGTCCTTGCCCCAAAAGATGTGGATGAGCTTGTAAGGCGGCTGCTGTAGCCTGATCGATCAGCAATCTTGATGACTACAGGCGTTTTGCAACGTCAACAGGTGAGTTTTTTTGGTTAAAACGCCATACTGAAGCAAGTGTTGCTTAGTGAGCAGATTGCCCGCTCCTGAGTTTGATGTTTGTTGTGCGCGGGTTTGAGTCCCGTCGAGCATCAAGTTTCCTCATGCAGAATACTTTAAGGTCCTTGGCTAGAGACCAGCAGGTCATGGCGAGCGGGAAAAATCACCCGGATGATAGGTGTAAATAACTACTGCTGTAAGCCAGAAAAATATAACGAATGGATGAAGCGTTTAAAGACGGGGGATAGTATTTAATAGTGAGATTAGCATGGCAATACGCCGAACATATGAGGTCTACTAACAGGATAGCCACGGGCTGTTTTTGTTCCAGCTGGCATCGCATGACACGTACCAGGTATATACGTATTTTGTCATTTTTTCGTACTTTTGCCAACTTTTCTCTTCGTACGAGCGCTTTCCGGCAAAACCGCAAGTACTCGGACACATGAAGCCCGGCCGGACACATCGGTCGAGGTCTCGGCGCGATCCGTGCACTATGGAGCGCGTGACAGGCGCTCGAAGCTTTTTTTCGGCGGAAGTGGATAAGACGATTTCCCTGGTTTCGATACGAGAGGCCTTTTTTTTGTACGTACGTACCACTGAAATGTCGTCAATTATTGGTCCTTCACGTACTCGTGGTACCTACCGGTACGTTTTTTTGCGTCTGAACACAACACACAACACAGACAACAGACTACCCAATACAGCAGCAGAGCAGAGAACGTAGTTAACCCCAGCTTCATACAGCACTGCAACCCTGCCTTCTAGCAACAGCACAGTGATCAGTCACGGGCACGTGTGGCCGGTTTACATGCTGCTGTATTGCTGTGGCTACCTGCTTTTGTCTGACCCGAGATCGATCATCCCGCAACAACACACCTCTCTCTCTGCTTCTTCTACGTATTGCTGTGTGTGATCCAACACTGTCACTGCTCCAGCCGTGCTCGACACAGTGCGCCAACAGCAGCAGGTAGCCAACTATGCACATGTGGCAGATCCGCGCTGTACTCTTAGTACTACAGCATGCAGTGGTGTTTGTCGTTGTTGTCTTCGGCATATTGGCCTATGCACGTACCTACTGCATGCAGTGTGTGACCGGCATTTTTTACTCCGTACCGATCATCTCCGGATCGCAGCAAATGATTCCTACAAGCATTGCGTACAGCAGCATTCGTACAAAAATGCTCCAAGTTACAGACTGTTGTGTGCCCTGCACTGCTGACCGATCCTAGAGCCAGCCGAAGGAGCACCAGTACAATGTCCTTTGTAGCAGTACGCGTATCTTATGCTGTCGTATCACATCACATGGGCATTTTGAAGCAGTACTACTGCTGTACATACATGCAGTTATATCCTGCGATGTGTTTTAGATTGCGTGAAACACACACAATTGTCAACGTGTGGGTGTGTAAGTACTGCTGTATGTAGCGTATGATCGATGACAAACTGCGCTTGATAATTATATTTTTTTCCTTACTCCTGTACCGAGCTTCGACTCGGACGATCCTTGCATTTTTTTTCTTGAAATTTCCACCAGTACATTATAATACTCGTAGCAGTATCAGAAGCCAAATAAACCGATGTGATGCACATGAAGACTACCACAACAAACATCCCTCCATCAGATCCACCAGAAAAAAAAACACTCCCCCCTGAGAAGCATCTATTTGATACCAAAAACCCGCTGTCGACATCCACCTTGCTTTTCTGACCTGCTATTTACGCGTACGATACACTAAGCCTACACCTTGTGTGTTTTCACGTAATGCCACGGTGTTTGGGCGCGCATATGGTTGGCGTGCGTTCATACACCTTAACCTTTCGCAGTTTAGTTCTGAATAGTTGCTCCCAATACTTGGGGACTTTATCAAAGTATGTTCGAAAAAATACTGCAGGTACTACTTCGTGCACTCGCAGTATTCCGGGTTTTCACCGCAGCAGCAGCAGATAGATACTGCTATTAATAGTGTAGTATTTCGAGGTTATGTACTGCTACTCTACTGAGGATACTACTCCGCGGATACTTTCGGACTCGCACTATTTCGGGACTCGATTCGAGTTTCTGCACTCCATATAATTTTTGTACTCCCAAGTATTTCGTGTTTCAACATACTGCGGATACATATTTTTGCCTGTATTCTCGAGCTTCCGTACTGCTCATACTCTCAGTATACTCTCCGTAGTTGGGCCTTCTCAGTACTCACTATATATTAGTCTCCGTACTGCTCATACTCTCAGTATACTCTCCGTAGTTGGGCCTTCTCAGTACTCACTATATATTAGTCTCCGTACTGCTCATACTCTCAGTATACTCTCCGTAGTTGGGCCTTCTCAGTACTCACTATATATTGGTCTCCGTACTGCTCATACTCTCAGTATACTCTCAGTAGTTGTAATATCTCAGTGCTCACTATATATTGGCCTCCAGTACTTCAATACTCTCAGTACTCGGACTACAAGTTATTCTCGAGCATCTTCATCTCTGTGTCCGTGAAGATTTTTTACCCAGAGCCCCAAAAAACATCCTGGTAATTTTTTAGGGAGGAATGGAAGTATTTTGTATGTGCTGGATTTTACTCAGCCGGCAACAAAGTAATACAACGCAACCTCGACCTCACTCAACTTTTTGAAATTACATTTACGCCGCAAGCAACGAAATGATCGCCGCGAGTCACCTGTTAAGGATCAATATCCACTTACCGGTATACCCTCTTTGATAATATTGTATGTAGTAGTGAATTATTATGATCGCACACTATTTCCACTAAGAGCACTACCAGGTATGTAGTCTGTCCTCAAGAATATGTGTGTGTGTTCTTCACATGATGGGTGGATGCAGTTAGTTCTCAAAAGGCAGTTTTTTTTGTTTTATCTTCCTTGGAGATCTGGTTAAAAAAAGCTTACGCCCAACACTTAGTTCTCAACAGGTGTGCAGGTATTTCATACGAGCATTAGTCGCTCTTGCGCCACTCCCCTAGGCACTTCCCGGAGGGGAACCTTGTATGTAGTATGTTTTTCAGAGGGTGCAAAACTCCGTCAAGCTACAAGTATTTATAGGTTGAATCCTAAATGGCCCTGGCAAATGTTATGTGGCACGGCAGACATTTGTCACTGAATGCACCGCCAAGTCAAGTTAGAAGGACGTTTCCTGACATGTTCCTGGGGTTGTAAAAGAAGCGCAATATGGTGGATGCACAAGTAAAGCAACAACGCGTCGACCATGATTACTCGTAGCATTAAGTGGCTTAGACCGAAGATAACTGACGTGAAATTGCCGGAATTTCGGCATGAACAACCTACTGCATACCAGTATTGGATATTATCCTGGTACGATACATTGATTGAACGCCCATTTCGGAAAGTTGACCATTTCGACCGGGTTCTCTGTTAAGATATGGTGGAGAATTTTATTGGGGGTTTGCCGAGCACTGAGATTCCCGCACATAAATCCTGCATCGACCTTGTTTCCATACGCGGATTGAATGGAAGGCTTGAGTGTTGATTGCCAGGGGCATGTTGAAGTTGAAGCCAAAACTTCGATTTAAATGTTTTTACCGTAAGCTATTACGGTGGCCCATAAAAAATGACCCCGTGTGGATTCACTTTTTATTTGTATCTTCCAAGAAAATTTGTTTGGTTGGCCATCATTGTCCCTTTTTATTAAATGATAATGCCAGGAAATATGGGCATCTGGACATATATATATATATTAACTAGAGCACAGACACAAACAGGGACATTACAAATCCTCGGTTAAGGTACATCGAAAGCTGAGGATTCCAGCTTTCCAACGGTGCTACTTGTAGGCGAAAGAATGGGGCTGCAGCTGAGGCAGAGGTGATTCAGGGGGATTGAGGTTCCCTTCTTGGAACGCTTATAGCTCCGGAACGAACGCGGTTCTTGCAAAACTAGTCACAGCGATGCACGGCCCGAAACATGAGCTTTCCGGTGATGCCAAATCCGGATCTTTCCTAGCACAACGTGGGTTGGGGGCTTCTCCCCCGTTGAAAATTAGCATGTCTATGAGAACCCCTTTTTACTCATCCCTTCCTCACCTAAAACCCTATATTTCGGCTACACGTAGGTTCATTGGAAACCTGATGTCTTCAGCTTCCCATCGAACCTACCCACATGGTTCAGATGTCCCTCTGTGTGCCAGTGTGGTCGAAAAATAGTTGACGTGCAAATACGTTCCGTCATAAAAAGAGGGGATACTTTGGGCCCAAAACAATTATTCCGAGATGAATCAAATGCTGTTTTGAGCGGTTATTTATTATGGGCCACCATAGTAGTGTGGGAATTATTAATGCTGCTTCTACTCAGCCCTAGCGAATAAGGGACGCCGAAATCAAGTTGAGGCATGCGCCCTAAAGTGCGCCGCAGGCGAAAAAAAAACGGGTAAGGCACGCTGTAAGGCATACAATCTGCAAACGAACAGCAGTTTACGATGTCAAGGGCTCGCGAAGTGACGTCATATGACTCTGTACAAAATGACCGTTTTTTCCGAAATAGTTCTCACTTTTCTCGTCTGGCCGCGTTTCTTTTGCCGTGGTTCTTGCTGCGGGGCCCGCAGGCGGGCGGCGTGGACAGCACGGTGCAAGCGTTGGCGCCGGCCGGGTTCCGTGGCACATGCTCGAGGTGTCAAAGTCACGTGGCCAGCAAGAACCTCTATCGTGCCTGTTTCACTCAATAAGGCCACGCTGGCACGCTCAGCCCAGCTAATCCCCTACTCGTGTAAATCGACAACATTTTCGAAAAAAAAAAAACTACAGTTACAAACGAGACTGTCAGTTTTCTGACCAATGACAGGCTGAGGCGAGCTTGAGGCAAATAACAAATCACTCGCGAAGGCATGCGAATCGCTATCTGGCTTATCGGCGTGGTCAGCGCAACTTAGGACTGCGGGACTACGGCGTCCCCACAAGGTAAGAGTCTTACGCGGGTCCTTAGGCAAGTGGCCTGCGAAACAATGGTGGTATTCGGTGCCCTGTATGCCGAGAGCTGGTTAGGGCTTGTTTTGGCCACCGACGAGAGAGGTTGCGCCGCCGCTTGACCCTGTGAGTCAGGGTCCTAGCCCCAGTTCTCGTCTACCAAAAAAGCTTGTTGTAATACCCGGGCTTCATCCTCACCGCCGTGTTGTTTGAAGCAGACTCGCACTTTGCCATTTCGCGAACAGTCAAGTATAAGTTGACTTTGGGCCTGAAAGGTCTGACTGTGGGTCCAAAACTGGAACGACATCACAAATGCACACCACCCGCGAGAGTAACCACTGTCGCTGCCCTGAGGTATCGCCTATCACCTTTCGTGGAACTCGCGCACGAGGTGCCGTACAAGAGTAGAACTCGATCTTTTAGTTGGGCATGGTTGATGTAAGATTGTGCTTGGGACCAGCACACGCCAGGGCACGGCCAAATCTACCCGTTTTGACGCCTGCTGTTCTCTTTGGGTTTTGCATATTCGGTCAAACGTGTCCCCGGGGTAGATAGCTGACGTCTAGGCGGCATCTTTAGACACATCTTATGTCTGGTGGCTTGTAGGGGCATAGCGGAAAACACCAATACCGTAGACCTAGCATACTACGATATATAGCTTTTTGTCCCAAAAAAATCCTGGAAATTGTACCAATTGAAGTATGTACAAACTAGGCCACCGGTACCAAAGAGGGTAATATCCGCCCGTAATGGGGGCTGCCGTTCTCCGCGGGTTTTCCATTTAGGACTCTGTACCTGGTAGATGAAAGGTTGCAGGTATCTAGACGAATATTTTCAAAACCATGTTGAGTCTCAAGGTTCAACACTGCGGACACTAAAACACCAACCCCACAATCCCAGTATCCTATTATAAGAAGAAATCTGAAAACAAGAATATGGTTTTGTATCAATTTTAGTATATGCAGGGTCGCCCAGCGGTGCACAAGGGCGTGACATCCACCCGTTATTCCTGGTATGAGCTTTCCGGTTTCTGTATTTTGGGCTCGCAATGCGATATAGATAACATTTGGCTGATTCCTAAACGTCTCCTTGAACACAACCCTCCATGTATACCATTTTTCTGCCAAATAGGAAATACCAGTACCTCACACATTTAACACCGTACAGCTCAAATACGGCACTTTTTTCCAATTACAAAATGTGCTTGCTTGCGTACCGTTATTAGGATGTTCCAGGCCGCACAACTGTACCAAAAGGACGTAAGGGCCCGTTTGGCCGCTACTGTTCATCCTGTTTCCTGTATACTGCTCACAACGCCTCAGGGATGAAACGTAGGTCGCGTCGAGACGGTTATATCCATATCCTTCAGGTATATTCGTATAATGTGGCCAAGAAAACATGACGACCGTAAGTGTGGCATACTACAACAATCTGGGCGGTGTTCAATTACGAAACCGCCATTCCTTGCGCTGTGGGGATCATACGCAGGCTCGCACACAGCGCCTGTCCCGGGCGATGCTCCGGCGATGGGTGTTGCTGCGATGTTGAGCGCTCAGCCACATACGAGTCAATGTCGCAAGCAGGAAGAAGTTGAGCGTGAGCTGGGGCTCGAGGACCAGGCCGCCAGCACCTATTTGCAGAACCTTTGTGGAGGCACGCATGAAAACCGGAGGTACTTAAAGACCGTGAAGGAGCTAGCGGCAGCTGGAGTCTACCGTCTGTTAGGTGGCAAGAGGCCAACGAGGGTGTGGTGGCTAGCCTTTACGGGCAAGGGGGGTGCGGAACCCAGATTCGACGCGCGGGAAGAGACTCAAGCACTCACAGCAGAGGAAGATAGTGCTGCACCCGATCTCATCGCCGCGCCCGAGACTGCTGGTACGAGAAGAGAAAACGCGGGTGGTGGTTCTGGTTCAACCCAAGAGGGGGGGGGGGTCGTGCGGCTGGTACGACAGCAAGAGGTAGCGGTGTTGGAATTGATGAAGACTCGCCAAAAATGCAGCAAAGGTGTGTCCCGTCAATGCCGTAGCGTTTCTGGTTTTCTTACTATTATGTACGGTTGTTTGTTCTGCTCTGCTGTTCCTTCCAACTGTCATGTTTACGTCAACCCATCGAATTATTCTATCTTTGGACGAGATGTCCAGATTCCTCGACGTGCCCAAGGACGCTCTGGCCGAGGTCTTGCAGCCTAAGCTGATTTCAGCAATAAAAGACCACGAGATGTTCTTGAAGACCTTCGGCATCTTCAAGGATCGGCACTTTGGGGTGCCCTGCTCGAAATTATTCGGGCGCGGACACCTATTCACCCTGGGATATGACGCGTGCTCGAGTCTCCTCGGCACAACACACCAGGTCATGTTCTGTTGAGTAGTGAAATGTGCTGCACATGCTGTATCTACTTTTGCATCACGTGAAAGTGCCTTCACGACGACATGTTGTGCCTGCCGCACTGCTCGAAAATGCGTACGTAAAGTGAATGCTCGAAAATGTGTACGTAAAGTGAATGCTCGAAAATGCGCACGTATGACCTCTGCCTCATGGACGCCTCAGCACGTAGTCGTGCCTATGTCATGTTCATCACGTTTTACCAACCCCGTGCTGCTGTCGTGGTGCAGGACCGGGCGGCAATACCGGCCCACCGGGCAACCCGAAAACGCGCCGCCCGGCCGTCTGGCAAGCGACAACTTCGATCTGGTCCAGCTAGCACGCGACATAACCGGGTCATTGCAGTGTCGGAACTGCGAGACAAACTGCCCTCCGAACGCCCCGCTGCACTACTGGGATTTTATGCGACTGGAGTCGACGGACACGTCCATCGTTCCGTCGGAGGAACGACGCGAGCTCACGGTGAAGTTCGAATGTGCAAACTGCAAGTCCATCCATATAGCCGTGCCTTTGCCAGCGAAGGGTTAAGTACCTGGCGGCAAACGGTGGTCGATGGATGACAGGGTGGTACGGTCTATGTTCGGGTCAATTCACGCCTGGAGCAAGGAAGGAACGGTCAAACGTAGAGCCACGAACCAAATAAACGGTCCAAGACCACGAAACCCGCACTCCCGTCAGCGTTGACCGTGCTGTACACGACGTAGCACGCGCCCGTTCTTTGGCGCAAGACGGTGTAGTCGAGGAAGGGGCCGGATTCGGTGAAGGTCGTGGAGACGGAGAACAGGGAAGGAAGGGAGTCCAAGATGGTCGCACAGCTGCTGCTGTTGGTCGTGCCGCTAAGGGGAAGGCACCCGCACGGAGTCTGGCAAATCCTCAAGAGTGAGTCGGCGACCTGAAGAAAAGGGACTTGTATCCACATTGTCCCAATTATGAATGCAGTATTTTGTTGGGGCACGGCGCAGTGAGCAGGAAAAGCTATTGGATTGTTGCTTCCGTTGATTATTTTCAACATTCGTATTGCTAGAAGATTTAATGAGTGAAACGCAGCAGTGCCAATGTAGTGAGGTGTGCCCCCTGTCCCCCAAACACCCCCCCCCTCCAACCACTCTCTTGTGCTAATACGTCTAACTCAATCAACGACGTCGAGTGACAAAATACCCCCCACCCATACCCCCCTTTCAATTGCGTAAAGCCTGTCATTACGATTGTAGAATCTCGGCTCGTGTCCAAAAATAGATCGTTTTACTACCTCAAAAACACTCACTACCACTCCTCCTCGTTCCTGGACATCCGTATACTGCCCCCAATCGCCCAGGACATCCCGCAACATGGATGCGGCCGCAAGAGGAAGAGGATCACGTCAACGATCTCCACACCGCACACGGTTCGAGTAGGAAAGCGCGTAGTGGATAACACAGGTACGGAGAAACAGTCTTTGTCGGCACAGCGGTCGTACACTGCTATGGAAACCAACTTCTTGAACCTTGCACTCCGAGAACATCGCGCAGACACAGGTTTGAGGGTCCGTTGACTACGGACGAGGCGTCGTATGAGAGTTCCGCTGTTCTCCAGTTTTCCGTTGAATGTTCCGGGTGTGGTGCTGCCTTTAACAGGATGCGTTTAGGCGCCACCAACTCACTCGCTAGTGTACTCGGTATTTTGCTCGCGGGGAATAGCTTCACCGGGTGGTTTGCGTCATGCCAGTATAGCGACATGAAGGTCATGGACCCTTCTACCTTTTACAGGCACCAGAAGTTGATTCTCCGTGAGGTAGATAAAGTGTTCGAGATGTATGTCAAGGACAACAACGACACCCTTCACGCCGACCCCGCACGGAGAATTAGAGTACCTATCCAACACCACTACATCCTGAAAAAAAAGATACATCTGCTGACGAGAATGGAAGGGGATTTAGATCTGAAGGTGGGTGCAGTAGCGATTCCGCGAACGATCGTCTGGCGGGTCACGGTTTTACATGTCCGTTGGTCCATGTTTACGACGCATCAGGCATGCCTGTCATTGCCTGTGCGAACGCGGCACGAAGTTTCGTAGTATTTAGCGCGCTGCATGTGCCCTTGGGCTGGGACAGTGAGGCCTCTAACGCAACACGGTTCATCCAAAATGCCAACGTCCAATTAACGCCCCCCCCCCTGCACACACACTCCCCGCCTCCCCTTCAACACCGCATACACCCGGCCTGTGTACCGCACATCCCTTCAAACACCCCCCCCCCCCCCCCCCCCCTCCTCCTCCCGGTGAAACCCGTACCCCCACCCAGTGTTCCGAATGCATTGCGCATCAGCTGGATGGCGAGGACGCCCAGCACCGCGGGGAAAAACTGGAAGAAGAGATGATAGCCGTGAACCTTCTCAGAGTTTTGAAGCAAAGAAACTTGGAGGAGGGCGGAAGCGGCGACGTCGACAAGTGGTTTCCCAATTACGAAATTGATGGGGACTACGTATGGCTGACGGGAATATATGTGAGGAGCTGATGAGTTGAGAAAGTTAATGATACAGACAGTGTTGTGCTGTACTACAGGAGTTATGTGGCAGGGGTCGAACATTTTCAGCGGCAACAGGCATAACAAACGAACGTCTTCTACGTGGGATTCCGGTATTCACATCCCAAAGCACACGTTCGCCCACCCATGACAGGCATCGTTGGATGCTGGATTCCGACAAAGATCGCGGGCTGCCCAAGGAGCGAGCGTCATATAGTCGACCGAGTTGAAGAAGCTTAACGAAAAAGGTCGCCGCACGGTTATGCACGACCTAGTCAGCATATGCCGCCGTTGTAGTGAGGACGTCCACCTCGGCCTACACTGCGCCTTCGCTCGCGACGAAAAACGCTGCTTTCTTCACGGGACGGAGGAAGAGTGGAAGGCCGAGGTAGACAAGGGTGGGGCATCTATAGATGCAGCGTTACGGCTCAACTGCCACAGGAGCGGAGCTATACGATTCCCACTTGCGGCGCAGCTGGCGGAGGGCATCGGGGCGAAGCTGGTCTGCTTGCGAACGATACTTCTGGGGTTTTGGGTGTCGCGGGATATCCCACGACCAAGACACGCACATCGGCAAAGTCTTCTTGAAATACTTCCTTGCTCAAGAGTTCTACGATCGGGCGCACATCGCGATATAACGGAATGACCGAGTCGTGTTTCAAAAAAAAACTAGACACATCCCTCTGTTGTTATTGATTACTTTATTTCATTCTCGCTGGTCCGTGAAGGTGAGTAGTTTAGACGTAAGGGTCAAGATTTGTCGTCCGCTCTTCACGTAATACCTGCTCCTGTTAACCGTAGTATTTATTATTTGGCCGTGTGATGATCTCTATGTCTCCTTATTTTAGTATTGTCCAGAAAAACCTCAAGAAGAACATCGCGAAGTGGGCTAAGGGCAACGGGGACCGGGCGGTGCGTAATTTCGCGAACGCTAGCGTGCGGTCCAGGCAGGTGTGGCTGGATGCAGGAGGCAAGGACAAGGAGGAGTGGGTGTGGGCGGAGGCGTTCATACATTTTTTCAGCCATCTTGCGTTTCATCTCCAAAGTGAGTAGTGGGTGTTGACCTGGGCTAAATATTATTGTGTACATTGTTCATACACCGTCGCGCCTTGGAGGGGTATGCGAACATGCGACATACAAGTGTATTTATTTTGTTGTTCCTGTTTTTATATATATATTTAGTGTCACCTTGCATTGTGAACGCATGTCCATGCTCGGATTTCGCCCAACATTGCGCACAACCCCTCCGCTGTTGAACTCGACAGGCAACCACTCCTTCTGTTCTAAGGGATGCGCAGGCACTGACGACTTTGCGATCGCCGAGGGTGACCCCGACGGGGAGATACTCACAAACTCACCCGCTGAAGGTGCGACTTTTTCGTGGAAGTAACGGCCGACGTGGGCGGGACCGCGGAGGGTGGCGGCGACGACGACAATGCGGAGGGCGAGGTTAGGGGACGGGGTGTGGTCGCGTCAGCTGTCGACAGTAAACCCACCCCCAAAGTAACCTTCGGAGAGTGCAAGGGGGCGGCGCAGACGGTGCCCAGTCTGCTTAAGACTCTGGGAGTCTGCAAGGAGATGTTCAAGACAAAGAAATAAGCTTTTATCAAGCATGGCGGTGAATCCAGGCTGCGGAAGCGAAGGCGCGCGAGGGGGCGGCTGCGGGGGCGGCGGCGTCGGATCCATTCGAAGAACTAAAGCTGGCAATCGACCAGGTCAAAAGCATCTGCGAGGAGGGTCAGCACATCATCGATAAAACGCTTGACACAGTGGACGACGCTGTCTTAGATTTGAATCCGGTGAGTGACAACAGGTTGATCCTACCTCAAGTAAATGTCTGATAATGATAAGTGCGAGTTCGTTGGGCGAGCTAGATGGAAAATGCTATATATACGGTCCATAGAATTGAACAACTTTCCCCCCTGTTTCCGTATTCGATGCTCCTCGTGCCCCCCAGAATGTCAACCGGGCGGCGCAGAGAGAGAGCGACTATTAATAGCGACCTTCGGTTGCCCGTCGACGTTGGACATATCTTCCTGTCGTCCCCCAGAGCTGTACCCGGTTAGATCTGCACGCCCCGGCTACTCTAATCCTCACGACCAAGGTCAAGGTATGTGCTCGTTGCATCTCTTGTATTGATGATACGTTTATTTTGGTAGAACAGACCATAGGCAAAACTAAGTGTGGGGGAAGGGGTCGTTGTGAAATACGTAGTTACGCCACATGTTTCCCCCCTCTCGGATTCTGTTTTTACCCTCGACTATGGCATCCGGTCTATGCTTTTGCTCGGTTTGTATCACCACGACCCGCTGAGGTCCTCGTGAAGCAAGATGACTTCATTTGGAAATGGTATGGAGTAAGTTTGTTATGAGAATGCCCACGTTGATTCTGGCAGTGTTATAACGGAATTAGTATAATGTACGTTCCGAAAATGTAGCCGTGTTTTCGATAAGACTGCAGATCCGGTGGGAATACCGAAGTCGCTTTCATGTTGTTTTGACCGGTTTTCCTAACGATTGAGAGACATCTGACGCCATGAACAACATTTAATTGAACATGCGCTAGGAGAACATGGTTGGTAGCTAAGTTTTTGTGTTCTCAATTCCCGAGTATCGCGCCCCAGCCAACACCTCCAGTGAAATCGATTGGTGACAAGGTACCACGAAACGAACCTAAACGTACACTATCCGCACGCAATTTGCGCGTCGCACGCCTGAACTGCCCCGCATCCCATGTTTGACGTGGGACCCAGGAGTGTATGATTCGGTATGTGACGGCAGTGAAGGGTGTGGCAGCCAAAGAAACGGCGGTGTTCGACAAAACGGGAACACGCATCATGGTGGTATCTTCGCACCTCGGCCAGACAAACACGTGAGTTTCGCGTGTCTCGACGTCCCGTCACCATTGGCGCCCCTGTCTACCCACGTAGAATAATGACGACCTAAGGGTTACGGGGTTGAGGGCATTTCCAGGAACGTCCGAGAGAGGAGGTGGATCGTATCCATTGTCATGTGTTGCCATTGTGGCTCGAATATACATTCAGGGCTGGTGCTGGGACGCGCCTTGATGTATACGTGAGTCGTGTGTAGCTGGTAGAAGGGCGGCGAAAAAAAAGGACACGCACGTCGCAGGTGTCGCAACGGTGGCGTATGCTAATAGAGTCAGCACAAAAATAAAAATAAAACATTTCTATCATACGCGCATGCCTTTTCTTTCCATCGGTGGCTTGGCACGCAGCGGAACCTTGAAGCACCTGGCTTGGCGAGAGAGTCAACCAAAGACTTTCTTCAGCCCCTGTGCGAATGAGGCGGGAGAGAATGTGACGGCCAAGCGCGAATGCTCGGCGGGCGCGGTGCACGTCTTCGTCAACACAGCGTATCTGCGAGCGTTCTGCTCCTGCGTTGTCATCGGAACGAACGCTTTGTAGCGCTTCAACAGGAGCATCTCGGCGATGGTTTCTAAGAGGAGCGACTTCTACATTAATCAAGTTGGCCGGGCCCAGCCTGCTCTGTTGAAGAGGTGCTATCCCGTAAGGTACGGCGAAGTAGTCAGATACCTTCGCGGTCCGTGTGGATTACCACCGCTCACCGACCGGGCGGAGAAGGATACCCTTGGTCACCAGCGGAGGGCGGCCCAGCTGTACCGTGACGCCACGGTTTGGGATAGCGAGTCCCTCAGGCAGACTAGCGACAAGAAGCTGAAAACCCAGGCCATCAGATCCGCCACGCAGACCAAGCACAGCAAACTGCTGAAGGTTGCCAACGAACTCAGCTGTGCAGCGCTTGCCAAGAAAAATGCTCGGGTGGGAGAGTTGGAAGGCGAATTGGGAGGAAGCGACCGAGGTGCGCCGTCCCAGAAGCGAGTGAGGGAGGAGGGGGGGTGTGCCAATGGCCTTTTGGTGTACAACCGCTCCGGCTACAACGATACCCGAAACTTCAATGAATCGATGGTGGTGCCATCGACAGCTAAAGAGGTCCCTAAGCAGCGTACCTGCAAGGAGTGCGAGAGGCGCGGCGTCTCGGTCACAGAGCTTTTCGCCCTTGACCACAAAAAGGGGTCTGTGGCGCGGTGCGCAGGGGTGCAGAGAGCGTCGATTGAGCGAGGCGGACAATTATCTCACCCGGAGACGTCGCGGCCGGCAACGGGCCCTACGCCGACCACGCCGAGAAACGGAAGTCCGAAAACGTCGCCGGCGGTGACGACTACGCCTGGAAGCGGAGGCAAGCGGAAGACGTCGGCGGTGGCGACCCTGGACACACAGTCGCCGGCATTAAATATGTCGACCAATGTCCGAAGAGGAACAGCGGCAGCGCCAGTGGCGGGGCCGGCTACGCCTGTCATTGGCAGGTCCAGCGGAAGGAAGAGACGGAAAACATCGAGAGCCATGATGGCAGCAGACCAGCCCGACTACAGCGATGCGAATGCTGTTGATGCTGATATTGCGCCTTGAGTGGGCGTCTTGAGGGAGGGGTTGGTAGGGGGGGGTGAGATGGCGGAGGGGGGGGGGGGGCGGGTCCACCTTCGGTATGGGGATGCCCGCTCAATTCCTGTTGGCAATATTAACTTTTTTGTGGTGTGCGTGTCGGAAAAGGCAATAATTTAGTTTCCGTATGATGAGCCATTACTGCAGGCCTGGGATATAACGCCCGACAAAAACCCCGCTCACAACACTTGTGGAAAGTTTGTCGCCTACCAGAGTATGTGCGAACATGATGATGGTATAATCGTGGGACGATGTTTTATGTAGGAAAACGTTACCCGCTTCCGCGGCATTGTGGGGTTCGTTCGAGAGCTCATTGAAGTTATTTGATCCGTGCAGTGTCGAGGCTGCCTGGCCAAACTTCGGACACCTGGCTTCCTGCCAATATTTCGTGGATAAGGGCGGCGGGGTGCCGGAGTTGATTTTGAAACGTTACATTTAATATCACCAAGCAGGGGCCAGGGATAGGGGTTCGTGTTCCCCAATGCCCGATGGGCCGCGAGGCGAAAGAAAAAAACAAACTCATTCGTAATGATGTGGTATTGAGGGGGTTCGATGGTGTTGTAATACCAACACGTGAACGCCTTGCCTCGCGAGAACCACTTTTTTTTGTTTGGTACAATTGGTTATATTCCACTTTTTTGGCTCTCTCCTGCCGGGTCGTAGCATACATCCGGGGACACATACGTAGCTGGCTCTTCTCGCCCCCTCCCCAATACGGTTCGTGCCTTCATGTTTTATGGCGACAAGACTTGAACCCTTCACTCAATCCTCCACTCGCCGCGGATTTCGTCAACACACGACGCGCGCTTTCAGCTTCCGGTGTTCTTTTACTTTTGGAAAAAAAAATGTACCACCACGGACGGATTCGCACCCAGGGTCTCCTTGTAGAAGCCATAGAGGGTAAACACTAGACCACCGGGCGGCCCATCTAGTACTTCATCTTGTTTCGTGTCTTCCACCGCCGTCGTCGCCAATGACGACACGCATTAGCGTTTGTTTTGCTACAGACCCAACAAAGGACGCCGCTTGCCACAAGCCCAAAAATGTCGTCAGTGCAACAGAAAATACAGCAATTATTAACCCTGAAGTCTAATGTATACTCTTGTCGCCACTCCCCCCCATACCACTCACAACATAAAATCGCAGACGAAGAAAAAAAAAAAGAAGCGCCTGAGATCAGCACGCCCATAACTATGCAGCAGCGCCAGCACATCTAACTCCATACTTCCAGCGAACACGTGAATTGGATACTTCGGAAACTCTACGCGGGTTGTCCCTAACTCAATACGCTATCCTCCCACTCGCAACGAACGGCAAGACAAAAATCGTGCTCGCAACGAAGTACAGCACAATTTTGTCTGCGCCGCATACTTGCTTCTGGAGACACAACAACGCCAGTACGCCGGTGCAAGTTGTGGGGGGGGGAGGGGCGTCGGGGGGGGAAGAGGTGACCCGCAACAAAAAAAAATGTACTTCCAATGAGATTCTTCAACACTAGTGCCTGAGCAACGCCAGCACAACGTCCTTGGGAACACCCTCCATGCCATCGCCGGAAACATTCCTATCGCGCGCTTGAAGCACGCTCCTCGTTTGCACTGATTCCCGCCCCCTCTACACCCTATGTCTCCAGCAGCATTATATTGCACGCAGCTTCTAACGGTGCGTGCGAGGATGTAGGGCACCTCGTCATCACCACCGCGCTGCTTCTGGCGCTCGAATATTGCCTCCATGTGGGCCGGGTGGGGTGGGGGTGGGGGTATCGGGGGGTGGCCGATACAGCAACCGTGGGAGGGCGGGGAGGGGATGGAGGGGGTTAGACATACATGTGCGTTCCAACTAAATTTTGTGTATACAGGAGTACATCGTCCACGTTACGATACTATGATATGACACGTACAGTCGAAATAGTACCAGAGATTACGATCACGTGGTGATATTTGACTATACGCCTGTGCTGTTACGCAGCCGGCGCCGCATCGCTCACAGATGCCAGAGACAAAAAAAGGCATGAAGAGTTATCTATGTACACCAATAAAGCAATATTACTACTACTTGAAGTGTACCTATGACAGCAGCGGTCGATGTCCTATTTACTGAAAAACAGGTACATACGAATATATGCGCTCGGCCAGCCAACCACGACCGCGCACGTTTTGCGTTGTCTGACGACACCAAAAACCATAAAAGAAGGTTTTCCATGCACATATTTTTGCGTTTTCCCGACAGGGGATAGGGATCAAATGTCTGAACTTCAATATTACCCTTGACAGACATCGTCGTCAGACAGCTTTTTCTTGGCATGTCTCCTGACATCTTTGACTCTCGCCACCTAATATGTGCATTAGTCTCACTTGGGGAAGCATATCACACACTATCTACTCCTAACCCATAGTGTCATGTATGCACCGGTGCTGTCTAACAGGGCATATGATCGATTTCTACTTCAGTATCGATTTATGTGAGGAGGTATCTATTACGGATCTCATGATCATATGTATACCATGTCCGCGGGTAGCTCGTTATATCGGGGCCACCCGCCGTGCAATCTGCATGAACTTGCACGACTACTACTGATTTCATCTGCATAGAAAACTAAAAATAGCGCACAGACCCCGCGCAGCATCTTACAACGACAGGTTAGAATCTCCTGACAGCAGCTCGATCTACGCCGCAGATCGTCATGTGTACCACACACCGTTCGATACACCAGAACATACCGCTCCCGACGACAATATTAGACCATGCTTGTATATGAGTCCTGCACAACATGGTGGGTACATATCTGGACCATATATTACGTTTCTGGTATAATACACGACGTGCTTCGCAGCGGGGAAAAAAAACGAGCTACAGCAGTATAGTAAATGGGACCTACCGTACACATATGGACGTATATAATGACGTATTTTCACCAGAAAAAAATGATCCTATTTACTATGGTCCCCCGTCATACTACGGGCGAAAAGAGTGCTTTTCAAATAAGGGATTCTTCCGTACCTCTGTTCCCAGGCTATTTTTTGCAAGTAGTCTATTATTATTGTTTATCATTAACAACATACAGCAGTAGTGAGCAAAGTACCAGTGACTACTGTACATTCTTGAGGGGAGTACGTACAACGAGGAACGGCGGCGCACCTGAGTATCCCCTCCAGCCACGATCTCGGCCTGCTGGAGGCCACAGGTAGCTGCACACTGCGCGCTACCCTTCTTCCACCTCGGGAGCGGAGTCTCGCAGTCGCAATCCCCGCTTTGTTCCTTAGCCAAGGTGAGAATCCACCCGCGCACGCTAAGCGGGTTGTCCATGGCGACCCTCAGCAGGTCCCGCGCCAAATCGGAGGGGTCCTGTGCTAGACAAGGATTGAATTGTACGACGTTGGCTAGCTCGTCCCCGAACTCCTCCGATAGATTCTCCTCCTCGACGCCACCCGCACCGCCCTCGCCGCCCTCTCCATCCGAACTAGAACAGTCCGTGAACATCCAGTCATAAATGCCTGGCGCCTGCCCTTCGAACCCTTCGTTGTTGTGCCGGACTGTCCGGCAAGTCCGGCTGACAGACATCCGTGTGGCTGGAAAATTGAGAACCCACAGCACTTTCTCCACGCTCCTCCGGTAAGCCCTTGTGGGGCCCCTCCTTTGGAATGGACGGCTTGTGGGTGGCACTCTTGCCTTGCCTCTCGTCTTCTTCCTCGCTCCACCCCAACAATCTGTCGAAGAAGCTCTCCTCTTCTTGAGGCTCGTCCTTGTTTGTGGTCGAGTCCTCAATACTCTCGCCTGAAACTACAGTGGAGAGGCAGGTAGAAAGGCAGCTTGCCCAGAGACAGGATTCGAGAGGCCCTCCTCGGACTTTGTGCGCTTGGTAGGTTTCTGATGTCCATCGGCCATGATGAGATGGGGCTACATATTGGCTGTGGATTGGAAGTCCTGTTTCTCTCTTCGTGATGTTCTTGCTGTGCCCGATGGTATACTTTGTACTCGGACCTGGTACTTCGTACCCGTACCGCTGTTTTTCATTCATCACCGACGCCACTCTCTTTCCTAAATAGCCGCAATTAAATATTGAGGTGATTCCTAGCGTGATCCGTGGTAAAAAAATTGCGATACGTATTATTTCTTTTGTGCGAATAGACCGGGCGGAATAATGACGCCGTTCCTTTACAAACCCGGGATTATCATTTTGGCCACCACACGAATACCATGAGCGTGCCAGCGTGGCCTAAACGGCCGTTTCACCTGGAAGGCTGGGCGGTGATTGCCCGGGATATGCTCAAGTTAAGGCCAGCATAGTTGAGATGTCTTATGTGCATTTGCTCGAGATTTTGGAGCTTGTGTTGGTGATTTTCAGGAACTGATTTCAGGGCATGACATGGACCCGCGCCGGTGGGGCGGCCAATCGATTTTGAAAATGATGCGCCGTGGCCCAGCCCGGCCCATCAATTTTTCAGAGCAGGAGTCGCGAACTGGCCCGGCCCATCAGTTCAAAGATGGGCGTCGACCCGGCCCAGCCCATCACATGTTCGAATTTCCCCGCCCGGCCCATCACATTGGCAGCGAATCGGATTTAACGGGCCGGCCCATGTGTTGTTCCGTACCGAAAGGTGCACGCGTAAGGGCTGACGTGCTTTTCTTGTATTTTCAGTTTGTTTTCGATTTGGTTTCTCGTTCTGGTTTACTTGGGCCCCCTGTTCCCGGCCCATGAGATATGCATACTCCTTATCCACACAACTATCCCTACCAACGGCCCGGTCCATTGGTTTCTGTCTCAGCCGGTGGACCACCGCCACTCCTTCTAATCGTGCGATGTAGACCCCAGCCCTTCGCCGCAGGCGTTTTCAGGCATGAGGAGAAAGGCACGCCACGGGCAGAAACGAATAAGACAGGCACAAAGATAGGAATCTGCCTGAGGTGACTGAATTTGACTTAAACGTGCCCCTCTGTTCAAGGCATTTGCCTTAAAAAATGCCTGAGACATGCCTGAAAACTTTTCGGTGCCTCAAGACAGACCCTACACTAAATTAAAGTAGTTTTGTGTGACTGGCAAAATGCCTTGAAGAATGCCTGAAACTTGTTCAGCGCCCCAACGCAAACATTAGACTAATTTTACGTAGTTTGGTTTCAAGTGGTAAAAAGTGTGGAAAATGCCTAACCCTGAACCTCTTCACCGCCGTAAGGAGAAATCCTATGCTAAAATCAAGTAGTTTGTTTTAAAGAGGTAATATGCCTGGAAGAATGTTTGTGGACGCACGTACGAGGGTACTTCGCTGGGATGTCATCACGTAAATGCAAAATGCGTTGCTCCGCCGTTACACTCTGTATTTTATGGAGACACAACTTGCAGCATACAGCTAACGCCATAACGAAATCTACGTTGCTCAAAGGGGGGCTGTGAAAACGAACGAGCAAACATGTCGGGGGACAGCATTATACCCCCTTGACAGGCAGCAAAATTTGACTTGACAAGCCCTGACTGACACCCAACTACTTGGTTTTAGTGTGGAACACTCGGCCCTACACCCATGACAGCGTAAGTTTTGCCTTGCTTCATGTGTCTCCTGACAACTTTGCGAACAAGAGCTGTGTGGTGGCCACAAAAAAAGTTTACGTGCTGCGGGGACTCTAAAAAATGGCATCGTCTTCCCCTGATTTTGGAAGTTCCAGACTACCGGCGTTATTGTTTTATGCCTCAGATGCCTGGAAGCGCACCTGAACAAAGATAGGCAAGATAGGCACGAACACAGTAGTTCAGACACGCCTGTTTCAGAAACAGTCAGGCATTTTTCAGGCATGCCTTACAGGCTAGGGCCTACTACGATGCCCGCAGCAGCAGCGCCTACCTGCTGCTGCAAAAAAAGATGCTGTAACAATACTTATGCCATCGATCTAGCAATCCGAAGAGAGTGAAGAACCAGAGATCTTTAGGTGGGCGCTCCCCATTCAAGCTACTGCAGCAGTACTAATTCCCGGCTAGACACCGACACACACAAAAGTAAACAACACCGCAATTTTCGGTCGGAACATGATTCATTGATGGGCCTACTTCACGAGGTTGTCACCAGCGGGTTCGTCCGGGCCGAACCACGGTAAGAACGTCAAATGTTGTCTCCGCCGCGAAGACGACAAATAGGGTCCCCTATACGCCCACAACGGCACCAAGGTTTGAATCAGGTATTTGCACAAGGACCACGAAGCGGAGGGGAAGCTCGTTCTCGCCGGGAGGAGCAGACTAACCCAGGCGAAGAGCCATCGCACAGACGAGCTCGTCGGGGTATCAGGTAGTGGACCACAAGTCATGGGCCGCGGCCCGGGCCGGCCCGCCAAAAACAGGTGGCGCCTAAGCAACAAGATGGAGCGGTCCATGATATAGATGCCACAATTCGTACGCCGCGGCCCGGCCCGGCTCATCACATTTTCAAAGTATTCAGCGTAGTCCGGCCCATTGCAATTTTAAGACCGACCCGGCCCGGCCAGAATACCGCCCCATGACGAGCCCTGCTTTATTTGAAAGTTGGAATTTATGCTATTGATTCTGGAAAATGACTTCTGGTTTCGGAGGGGTTAAACAGTGATCAAGTTATTCCGATGCTATATTGCCATACCGTTCACTAATAGCCCTGGGGCTGAGGCCCGTATACTAGACGTTACTCGCTATCTCGATGAACAGTATTTGTCCCGAAAAAAAATACCTGTTTTTTTCGGAAAATCACAGCCAAGAAAATTGCCAGCAGCCGTCATGATTTACAGACCGAAACCCAAAATAGAGCGAATCAGGCGACAATAACCATGAAACACACAAAACGTTTCCAATTCAACACAATTTCCTACATACGAGCTGGGCCACGGCGAGAACCACAGTGAGAGAAGCACTAGCAGCACAACACCGCCGCAGACTGTAAAAAAACGTATTCTCGAACACCATTTACACGTCGTGCTGCTACGGCGGGCTTCGCTCGACGGAAGCAGGAGATTGCCCGCTTCTGGCGCCAGGGAGTGTAGTAGCTGCAGCTGACGCTGCTGTGGAGAGGGTCTCAATCCTTGTTCGTTGGAGTCTGTTCTGTTGTCGTCGAAGACAGCACGGGTACAAAATGCATGGCAAAAACGTATCGGCAACAACAGCAACACCAGCAGCATTTTCCTGATTAGAGACCAGCGACATATTATTTCTCTAAAGTCATGAACAAAGTAAACACGCGTACCTTGCAGCAGATCCAAAACAGTCCAACTCCAGAAAACAAAATCGAGCGCCGTGATCCCGCGCAGAGCAAGCATGACATAAAACACAAACAACACTCTACTTTCGTGCTGCTCACCTTCCTCGAAGACACCGCACAGTGCTTAGTCCTCCATGCCTTCGAGTTCTCCATCTCCATATGCTTGAGCTTCATCATCTCGAAGCCGAGCCGCTCTCGGAGGTACATGCCGCGCTGATTTTCTTGCTGAGATTAAAAGGTTGCCCGGCCAAACCATTGAGAATCACCAGACAAGCTTGCGTATCTCCTCCATGAGCCCAGCCGTGGCAAAAGACAAGCGTTGTGCCTCTTGCCCCAGCCTCGCCCCGCGCACCTCTTCTCTTCGGTTCAGTCCCCCCTCGGCGTCCAGCGCCGCTAGCGCTCCACGCGTTTCTGCTTCGGCGTGCAACCTTTTTTCGTGTTCATTGTCCAAATTTTCTTGCATGCATCACTTGATATGTTTAGCTCCGCAGCTAGCGTCTCGGCCGAACTGCGACGTTCACCCTCCTCCGCGCAGTCAGCAACGGCCACGTCGAGTGCGCGCGAGACGCCGTCACGACGTCGCTCCAGGGCACGACAGTCGCGTCGCTCCCCGGCGTAACACGCCTCTTTCGTCCAGCATCTCCAATCTTTTTCCGTGACAAGCCAAAAACTCGTCGTCTTGATATAGAGCTTCACGCAAATCTTCTTTCGTTTTGTTTTCGTTTCGACGTTAATTTGCCATTATCGCGAAACAAGTAATATTTGGTGAAATGCCATTCTTGGTACACGTGGGAGATTACAACGCGGTATTTTGTGTTGCATGCGGTGCAACAAAACGTACTTTGAGGTAGCTATGCCTTTTCGTATCAATTGATTTGCGCTTATGCGGCCTGAAAAGAACCCAAAACACCTCAACCACTAATTTCGACCGACTTCGCGGCCGTTCAACACGGACAACATTCTGGCACCTAGTCAGAGTTAGCTTAAGCGGCTTCGCGTGTCTCCACGAAGTAAAAGCTCTCAATTGTTGACGCCGAACGTTAATACAGATGCCATGTAGTAGGTCTGGCATACTATGTTCGAGATATATTACGAAAACCCACAGCCGAAATTGCTTTAGAATTTACAGTCTATTCCAACGCTACGTGAGGAAAAACAGTTTCCAAAGCTGCCACATTTTTGGTGCAGGAGGCCATTCATTGGTTTGATTTCCATCCACTAAATCGGTTTTTCTGAGCTAAAAATACTGTGGGCGTCTGGTGTCGTGCAGTATCGATTCCGGAGAGGGGAGGATGTTCATTGTGCTTGCAATGGATACTGACGAGGGCGATTAGAGGTCCGGAATTCCACTGGAATTGGGATATCCGGTAGGGGGATATCGAGGTGCCGGGATCCGAATGAATAAACACAGTGCCCGGATGACACTCTATTTTATACGCCCTACCGATTTCTACGCTGGGAGTATGGAGCGACGATATGACATAGTTATTGTCTACCTTGCGGAGAGATACTGCACCTCTCGACCCTGTCCGTCTGCATAACTCCTGCAATGCGCCTTGCTTTGTTCAAACAGTTGAAGAGTTCAAATGGAAGAGCGAGAAGGAAAAAAAAATCGCCGTGGATAAACCGTAGTCGTCGTCGGAGCAGACTGGTGTATGTTCAGGCTGTATTTGTGGATCTTTTGTTTGCAACAAGTGCATCATGTTGTGAACGTAGGTCGATGAATAACATTGATAGTAGTCATGTCGCTGTTGTGGTTGTAGGTGCGCGCTTCCGACACAAACACACGTCGTCGCGCTACGCGTTACGTGCGTAGTATGGCACACCTGGTCACGAAATTATGTGGCTGTCGCGCAAACCTCCCGCACAAGGATATTTGTAACTGCCATCAACTTGCGTGCGTTGATAGAAGGTATATCTGAGCATATATCAACACAATCAAGCAGGCGTTGCTCGTGGGTGTGCGTCAAAAGAATAGGGGCGTCAAAGAATATAGACGACGAGTTACACAGCAGAACAGCTTTTCCGGTGTGTTGTATACGAGTACACATACATCTCTACATATATACACATATACTTAAAGTTACCCTTTTCCTAAAATCCCTTGATCATAAGCACCTGCCTCACGCTCAGCGAGTTTCCCACGATTTTTTGCCGCTTCTACGATCCTTGCTTTCTTCGCGTTCGTTGCTTTCTTTGCGTGCTTGCTTCTCGTGCCACACTTTTTTGCCGGAACACTAGAAAAATAATCTCGGAAAAAGAAAAAGTCGATTTTGTTTTTTCAGCGGTATGGGAGGCTCTCTTTCGCTTTTTTTCACCGGCTGGTTGAAATTTCTTTTGCACTTTCAGTTATTTTTCCTTTCTTCTTCCGTTTCGTGTGGGCGTGTGTAGCCGGAGCACTACGACGCGGGCGAGCCCGGCGCCGTCGCGGGTGTCGGCAGATGCTGGCTGGTAGAGGGGGGGTTGCAAGGAGTGCGGGCGCGGTTTTCGTGGCTAGGCGTCGTGTGTGCCTCTATACACATGGGAAGCATGAATGGGCTCTCTTTTGCCTCCATCTGAAAAATTAGACTGAGTATGTACGAGTCCATAAGGGTGGTTCGAGATTGCAAGCTAACATTCAAGCGGTGCTTATTTTTGCGACCATGCTGAACTTTAGACAGAGACGAACGCCCGTCTGACCATCGATATCGTCGAGCTGGCGAACGAGGGTCACGGTAAGCACCGGGCGTCACGCGGGGCGGGCAACGGGGATCACTGTGATAGAAAGGGAGGAAACCTTTACCCGGACCGAATCGGTGGCGAAGTGGTCGAGAGAGGGGCGGGCGGCGGCGTACGAGGCTGAGAGAGAAGCTCTGCTGTTCATTTTTTTTGTTTTCTTCTTTGACTGGTGCAAGGTGTTCCAGGGGCAGACAATTATTACATGAGAGGGGACGAGGATTTTTCTCTCTTTCCGAATTTTTCAGTTTCGTTTTTATTGTTTTTGCGGTGCTGCTGCTGTGCCATGCTGTCCTTTCTCGCACGTGCGTACATACCAGGTACATATCATACAACACATCCAAAAAATAAAATCAGTACCATACCCGGGGTATGTACGTACGTACAGCATGTGCTTCTTGGCATTATCAAGTCGCCAATTTGCAACTACAACAATCATAAAAATATATGTTCAATCATCGACCTTCTGTCCGCTTCGCGTAATTCGATGTATTTTTTCTTCCAAAGCGAGCGTAGCGGGCGGCGTAGGCGGCCCGCTGAGCGAAGCGCCTTGTATCTAGTATATATAACATCGTACTCGTACGCATTGAGGACGTACGCATACATGTACTCCTGTTAAGATCAAGGTCGGGACACTTCGTATCCGTAGACAAGTTGGCCTTTGAAGCCGGTACTCGTTCGTACTCATGTGTGCTTTTTACTCAGAGATAACAGAAGATCAGTCAGCTTCGTTACTTTCCTGCACGGGGAGACTGAGAGCAAAGTTCGTGGCCCGCTGGGAAAACCCCTGGGTTTCCATCGAAGATACATCTCCCTGAGCACTACAAATACGATCCATTACGTACCTGAACGGGCTTTCAGACTCATTTACAGCAGTACCATACCACTAGCCCACTCTGATGAGTCGTATATGCAGAATTATGAGAAATTCGTGGAAACCCCGGCCCCACGAGCTAAAACATGAGTCGAAGTTGCGGCTCCTCAAAACCCACTCCCCCACCTCCGAACGGCAAGGTGACGAAGCCGCCAAGGCATGTGAAAAAAAAGAAAGAAAGGAAGGCCTGGCCTTCAAGGGCAGAAATAATTCGTCAACGAAAGCCATCGCAATGCCGCCCGCAACGTAGGTGAGGCGAGTAAGTGTCTACGGAAAAGCGAAATGTCAACAACAAAAAAACGAGGCGCTTCTGTTCCCCAGTAGGTGTTGTCAATGTGATCAGCTCCCGAGCGGGGGGAGGATCGGTAGGACGAAAACAAAAAATATCACGGAATACGCCAAGAACCACCCGAACCCAGCCCACAACTCTGGAAAAGCTTCCTGCGCCCCAAATGAGTGGCCCGATTACCCAGACCAGCCCCGATCGCATCACATTGTCCTTTTCCTCGCAAACAGTATACTCCGGCAAAGGCAATACAGGCGCAGAAAACCACAACCCGGCGCCCATAAACGCGTGGCCATCCGGCACAAACACCACGAGTGCAGCAGGACACAACACGGACGGCAAAAACGTAGTGCCGAAAACACTCTCGTCATACAAAAGAGCACAAGAGCGCAGCAAAACACAACTCGAAGGTCAAAACGTTGTTCGGTTATTTTAAGCAGGACACAGCAGCAGCACCGCCACCACCTCTTGCTACGCCCTGCAGTCGCTCTCGCTGCATTCTTGCAGCGCTTGGTAAGACCTGTTGGTTTAATAGTGTACGCCTAACTGCTGTTGCTGTATACCGGCATGCCGGTAGTTGCTGTTGGATGCCGGTAGTTGCTATTGGTGACATAGACTACGCCTTGCTGTTCTTCATGTCTACCGGCATAATATATACTGTTCACGCAACGAACCTGGTGTGGGTACGTGGGACACACTCGATTGGGATCGCTGGACATGGCGCAGAGATCTGCGAGCAGAAAAACCAACGAGCCAGCCGAACACAAACCCGGGAGCCTGGTTCGGGCGGCTCCTATATGTTTTTTATTATTAATTTTTATCCTCCGGCGGATTGGTAAAACTAAAGCTTGCTCCTATATTTGATACTGGTTGCGCGCAGCAGCCGCGACTGCGCTGGGGGCCGGGATGGACTTGTAGACTGTTAAAAAGCTGGCTTGCGCTTCTGCTGCTGTTGTTGTTGACGTCTGTTGCCTCATGGCGTTTTTTGTTCGAGCGATGAAGTCATTTTTACACACAATCAATTGCTGAGCTTTGATGAAAAGTGCAGACATAATCAATTGCTTAATCAGGTAAAACGACGGCCTCGACTATCCAGCCAGGGGGCCCAGTAACGATTTTGGTCAACATTAGAACCGATTCTGAGAGATGCGCCAATTACCTTGCTGTCTGTCTACGCACACCACCCCCTGATCCGCAGCACTAGAATTAAACATATATATATACATCGGCTCCGCATGGGTGCCTGCCGGCACCCATGCTCCGGATAGGGAAATATACCTAAAGGCCAATTCGTGATTACTTTTTTTTAAGCAACTTACATGAATGGCTCGACCTTGGTGCAAACAGGATCAGGTCAATGCCAATTGGTGCAGGAAAAAGGCTATGCCGAGTTTCAGCTCTCAGTTTTAGTCTCTGTCTCACTCGCAATATTATGGGTCAACTTTTACGACAATGTTTTGCGACGTGGGTCCTTTTCAGCGATCTCTGAAGCCGAAAAATCTTAACCGTCTATTATCGGGACAGGGTATCATCGATCCTCTTTTATCTCAGTTCCTCCTGGAGGCGGCAGAAATCCGCTCAGTTCTGAGGGGGTTCTCACCTTTCTCAAAACTGAGATGACTTCAAAATTTGTGTACTATATACAGTACTTCTGCCCTTTATCTGCCCAGCTGTACCCCATACCAACGCCGAAGTATCACACCTATTTACGGCGAGCGGTACATAATGCCAACGACGCGTGTACAGGAGATATGGCCTCTCCTTCACCCATGAAAGCGATAGCAGCAGCACCAGCAGCAATACAACAATGCCACTGATGATGTGTGCGGCCGCAACACCAGCAGCAGAACTACAAAAGCAGCAGCAGTATATCGCAGCATCGCAGCAGAAAACATGTCAGCTTGCAGTATTCGCCGAAATTACTGCGAGTACAGAACGCGTTGCGCGTACTTCTTTTCCTTCTCACTTTTACTTTCCAGCCTAACTCGTGCGAGGTTTCACCCTCAAAAGGCTTCTGGACAAGCCGTGGTCACAGGTGTCTACCCTTCTCCCTCCCGGTACAAGCCGTGGTCACAGTTGTCTGCCCTCCCTCCCGGCATGTGCCTTTTTTTGCCGCGCATAGGGTTCAGCATTCTCACTGCTCGTCGATTTTCATCTAATGTAGCTAACTCACGCTCTCGCAGTCACGCGTACTTTACCAGTATACGCGCATTATCTACGTGAAATACTCAATCATGACTACAGGCAGTGATCGCGGTACACGTATATACTAACGCACCATGCAGAGAGTATGAGCAGTATCGAACACCTGATACCTGATTCCTGGTATCGATCGGCAATACAGAACAACAACCTGACAACCGCAAAGTACACTGCTATCATGGGCAGAACTCTCAACGTGGACCCCGCACACTCAGGTTGGATATACGTGAAGAACAGGCAGCACAATATAGAATGCACAGCACCACAGAACCCCGATATACTGCGAGTACTCGCAAAGGGAGCAAAAAGTCTCGAACCCTCGATTGTCACCTCCAGTAGTGTTCGCCAAAACAACTTGACGTGTTTTTCACCAGAAAATGATGAGCATCCTATCTTACCGTATACCGGTACCTGGTACGAAGGATCGTATCTTAAAGCGGGACCGTGAATATACATACGTATCTCCAATTTCTTTAGTGGATACCTGGCCTTTGGATATGACATTTTTCCAAAGTGAAAAACGTCTGCTGTGAGTACGACCGATTGAGTGCTTGAAACTCAACTTTGAAGGCTGTGTTGCGTGTCTCAACCCATTAGAAACCCCAGTCCCGTTTTGGGGACAAACTACTTGGGGCTTGAGTGGTCTTTCCCCAAAACGGGACTGCGGAACGAACCGAATAAAAATGTTGTTTGCCGCATGAATTGGTGCTAATTGGTTGTGGGAAACGGATAGATTCAGTGCAGCCCGAGAAAAACAGTATACCCGGTATCTAGGGAGAGCAAAAAATGAATCCTGTTGCGCGTTGCACCCCTTTTTCTTGATTCGGAGGACCGAACGGCCCGACCGAATCGGGGAAGAAAAAGCAGATTATTTGATGTAGATGGACACCACCGAAGACAAATGTGGACACCGATTTGTCGTGGCATGTGCACAAAATACCGTTCGTACCGATTCGGGCGGCGAGGCCCAGGATTCCGCACGTGTCCGAACACCTTTTTTCAGATGTGAACAAAACGAATGACCACGACCAGCTTCGTTCCGTTCCGCTCGTTCCCATGCTCCTTGAAGGGAGTTGAGAAACGCCCTGATACGTCAGACACGCTCAAAGGGCGCGCTTGCTGTGGATGTTTGGTTTTGCTGTGTACATATTCGAAGTAGCACACCTGCTGCTGCATGTATTCCAGTACTCGTGTATGCGCCTCCAGAGATCAGACCTTTTGCAGCAGTAGACAGTTCGAGCATGCACGACCACCTTGTATGATCCTCCGATGTGATTGAGCGTTTTTTATCGAACTGACAACACTCGGTGGAATTCATAATCTCCAAACAACCTTCATTACAATCCACCGGCGGAAACAAATGACGTGACGAATTAAAGAACACCAAATCACCGGGATACCCAACGATCTGGTACCAAGAACGGTGCGATATCTCAAGAAGGCTCGCGTAGTCGACCCGCGAAGAGAGACGGGCAAAAGGGAGGGCAGCCACCAAGTAAGGCAAGATCAAGGGGTTCAAACACGCCGATGGCGGCCCGCAAAGCAGGGGAGTCCGTAAAGAGCGGTAGCATAGCATGGCCGAGAGGTCGAACTCGGCGAGCGAAAGCTAAGATCCAGCCTGTCACAAGAAGCTCTTCGTGGAGCAACAAGAGCGAAAACAATCTCAGTGTCTCTTGGCCCCAGCAAACATCCTTCGAGTTCAAGGTCGCCGCGCTCGTCGGTGGCGCGAAACTTCAAGACGCGCGCACAGGGGAGCACCCGTCGGAG
Source organism: Nereocystis luetkeana (assembly GCA_031213475.1). Classification (NCBI taxonomy): domain Eukaryota; class Phaeophyceae; order Laminariales; family Laminariaceae; genus Nereocystis; species Nereocystis luetkeana. Next base: position 6,186,362 of record JARUPZ010000001.1, on the reverse strand, counting down.
CCCGGCGAGCGCAACCCTCGATGAAAGCCGTCGAAAAAGCAAGCACGAGCCCAGGAACGCGAAGGCGTCTGGAGTCCCGGCCTGAATTCAAGACGAAATCGAAAGCGAAGATTTCGCTCACAGCGGCCACGAAAGATATTAAAAATATATCTTTATACCATGCATATATTAACTCAAAAGCGACTTTTGTGTGTCGTACAATTCAAAGTGTGTCGTACAATTCAAAGTCTTCTGCGCGTAAGCAGACTGCTGTACGACCAGGCTGTCTTTCCCAACAACGGAGTTCCAGCATGCACACCTTGTGGAAAGCGTAGGTCGATTATCAATAGTAGTACTCGTACTCGTAGTCGTAGTAGTAGTAGCAGTAGTGGTAGTAGTAGGAGTAGTAGTAGTAGTAGTAGTAGTAGTAGTAGTAGTAGTAGTAGTAGTAGTAGTAGTAGTAGTAGTAGTAGTAGTAGTAGTAGTAGTAGTAGTAGCAGTAGCAGTAGCAGTAGCAGTACTAGTAGTAGTAGTAGTAGTAGTAGTAGTAGTAGTAGTAGTAGTAGTAGTAGTAGTAGTATTACGGGGGACCATAGTTAACAGGACCTATGGTACACATAAAAACCTATATGTTTAACCATTTTTACTAACAATATTTGGTCCTGTTAACTATGGCCCCCCGTAATAGTAGTAGTAGTAGTAGTAGTAGTATTAATAGCAGTAGCAGTAGCAGTAGTAGTAGTAGTAGTAGTTGATATCGTTCGAGGTACGCGTTTCCGAAACAACCCACGTCCTCGCTCTTTACGCTAATGGAAACGCCAAGTTCAAAAGTATTTTTTCAAATATATTGCTTTCAAAGAACAGCCGGAATTTTCACGTACCGCCGCTGTGGGAAAAAAAGAGAAAAATGTTTGATTTTTTCATTTTTTCTCCCCAACGGCTGCAGGCGGCGCAATTTGTGTTTTTCTGGTTGCAAATTGTCAACACGGTGATCGAAACCAGCTCGTGCGACGATCGACGCTCGATCTCGACATAGACTCAGCCCACCTCGAAGATATCAGGAGAAGCCATGGTTTAGGGGGCGAGAGCTTGCCGGCGGCGTCCTACGGTATACTCCCAAACTTGAAAAAAAGTCTTTTATTTGCCACTCGAGACGGATGGACCAGTTTCGTCTTCTGTTTTGTGCAAACCAGTGGCCAAATATGTTTTTATCATACGCCTGGTCAGCTCCCGACACATGACACCAGCCATGGTGTGAAGACGGTGACTCTAGGGTCGGTCGGAGCCCCTAACGAGCGCACTCTGTTCAGAATTCATGACGCAATCCTTGGTTTTGTTGATCAATGTCTGTCGAGGACTAGGAATCTCGCCGCTTCGAACCAAATATCGGCCCGAGTTTTCTCAAGCCGATGTTGGCCCAACCTCGGCCCCAGATTTGCTTTTCCAAAAGTTAAGAACTTTTTTTTTCTAAACGTGCCCATAGGAAACGTGCTGTGAATCTTTCGAGAGGGCATCTTTGAAATTCAAAGTTTTTGTTGATACTTCGCTTTCCCATTGGCATAGGTCTCCATCCCCGGTGGCTCGGTAGGTGGTCCGCGTCCCTATCAAGATCAATATCGTGGGTTCAAGTCCCACCGAGTGCATGCTCGTAGGGACTTTTTCTTGCAAAAAACAAATTGATTAGCGGAAAGCGCGAGTGCGTGAGTTAGCTACATTCGATAAAAATCGACAAGCAGTGGGAATGCAAACCCCTATGCGCGACAAAAAAAGAAGGCACCTACCGGGGGGGAGAAGGGACGACACCTGTGATCACGGCTTGTCCAGAAGATCGCTGAGGGTAAAGCCTCTTACGAGTTAGGCTGGAAAGCAAAAGTGAAGCCTAAAAGTAAAAATAAAAAAGTCATAATATATATCACGGATCAGGTAGTTTTCGTAACAAAAAGGGGTGCATCCCGCCCCAACACTTTGACTCTAAGGGGTACTCTGTTTTTCACCGACGGGGAGATCCATTTTCTCCGTTGATTCAACTCTAAATCAAAATCTGTAGCGCCCCACGGAACCATCTAGAGTGTTTTTGTTTCTTTGTTCGCGAAAGTACAACAGGTGAAGGAGAGTTATCAATAGTGGCATGGGAGCACGTACCCCTCTTTTGTCATACTTACGCGAAGGTATACCCTGCCCCTCTACTAAGTTTGGAACCTACTACATTTTGGTACGAGTCTCCTCTTCTTGGCACTTGCGAATGGAAGTACCACCCAATGGCACAAAAACACGGCCGGTGAGTTGCGGTTCGAGCTATTATGGTGGTTGTTGTGGCACTGCGAAAAGACTACGTTCCACGTCCAAGCGACCAACGGCCCAGACGCGTTAGAACGTGTTCAGCATACGTGGCCAGCATACCACAGGGCTGGTTCCATGGCGATGCCAAGATGAGAACTGGTCGTGACCGACACCCATCGCGTGCAGCCGTGCCGACTCCAGATTACGAAGAAACAGATAATCAGGACACAGTTTGGGGTGGGACTGGAGGCCTGTTTTGACCCAAAAAAACGGCAGGCTATTGGAAGCGACCAGCCAAAAAAAAAAAAAAACTGACACAGTAAAACTACCGCCATACCCCTAACTACTTGGTTCCAGCGTGGATGCCGTTTGGCTACTTTTCTTTTTGTAGAACAGGAGTACAAATTGACGTCTTCATAGACTGAAAGGTGCGGATAAACATGTCTTTCCTGTGGTTTCTGCCTCTTGCTCTATGGCGTGCTTTTGAGTACTGCATAGACATGGACATACTCGACATTGGGACGTGCGGCATGCAGCAAAACAAACCCCGCTCGAATCGACGTGGTATCCGTAGAGAATGATCTGGCAAAAAATCGCCCCGTTAGTCACTTTTTCGGGACCACGACGATCAATTTCGTGATGGGTGATTCGTAAAAAAACACGAAGGGACCGCGGCCACGAACAAGAAAAAAAAAGTTGCCCAAGCGAACCGGAAGGCATATCTGCAGCGTAAGAACTTCGGCACTATACAAATGACAGTCAGGCTGACTTCCGAAAAGAACAATGAAAAAAATGGGCATGTCGACTGGAAAGAAAAAGCAGAATGGGCCGGTCGTCCAGTATAGTTGGTTGTTCTGTTCCGCCTCCGGCACAAGGTGCGTGCGAAGTGTTTTGTAGTCTATTCGGGCGTCTGTGCTGACAGGTAAGGTCACTGGGTTGACAATCCCGGCATCTGGTGTCGACGACTGCCCGAAATATCGTTGGCAGAAAGAGGTGCCGAACCACTTTCAGACAGGAATAAGTCAAAGTGAACTTGAAAAGCCGGTGATACGAGTAGGTGAACCTTGGACGTTCAAGCAACTTATAGGACCGTTGACCACTCACTGACGGGGCTTGGAAGCATTTCCCGGAGTGCAATATGCCTTGTACCAATATATAGTTCAAAACGCGTAGGTACCACTACATTTGGCTTTGTCCATATTTTCAATGCACAACCCCTCGGCAGTTTACGGGCGTGCGCGTAGCCGAGGCGAGTGTCAACCTACCGCGGCAAAGCCCCCCTTGTAAGATCTACCCAGTTTGGGGAGAAAGCCCAATATAAACATGGGGTGATAATGACCCGAACGGTGCTCCTCAATAAAGTTGTGGCACCAAGGCCTCCGTCGTTACGGGCGTGCGCGTAGAAAAGGCGGGCGTCAGCCTCCCACGGCGAAGCTTCCCTTGAAACATGCAGATATTTGGGAAGACACCAATACAAACATTGGGTGACAATGTACTGAGCGGTGCTTCTCCAACACGCTGTGGAATCGAGCGTGGTTCGCTGAGAGCGCCATTTACAACCTGACCCGTTAGTTGAGAAATCGGGTTGAGCCTCGCTTGCGACTGCAAAAATATTTGGGAATTAAAGTTCTTCACTTTTCGCAAGGAGTAAGATGAAGGCCAGTCGAAGGAGCAGCGCGTCCGGGCGACAAAATCAGAAGGGAGAATAAGACACTCCGCAACACAGCCCTGCGGCTTCCCCTGCAATTGATACAACTACGCGCGTGGGCATCGTCGATCGACCCGCTCGATCAACGGCAAGCACCTTGAATACGAAACAATGAAGTAAAAAAAGTAAAATCAAGGTACCCCGCACGTGGTTGGGACGTCGGCGTTCGCTTGTACCCGGCAGTTGTTCATAGTGAAGGGGCTTGTTCGCACCCCATACAGTTGACGACCGAATTTCCAAGGACTCTCAAGGGCAAACAGAGGTGGGCGTCGGGCAACTGCTTCAAGTTACGCATTTACTTTACGCGAGCAGCTTACCCTTATCTGCATCACTCCTCTGATCGAATGTCAACGATGATTTTAAGTAGTCGCATTGGGCCGTTGGAGCTGTAAAACCTTGTCTTAGATCATAAGACAGGTCCAACTTCGCGATATGGAAAAAAAGGAAAACGTATAAAAGCAATGCACTAAAAATCCAACTGCTTCTTTCAGAATAATGGGCTAGAGCGATGTCGCGAATGCCTACGTTCTTTGAGCTGATTTCATCTCGAATTTGATGTTGGCCACATTCTTTCAGCAACAGGCGAGGTGTACAAATACCGGTACATTAAACTACGGAACCAAATCAGCAACATACCACACCATTTCCTACGCGGCAACATCTTCCCCGTTTAAGCAATGGGATTGCACACGCTACAAGCCATCTGTATGTGTCTATCTCAAAACTCATGAAGACAAAGCGCCCCAGGTGTTCGTTTAACAGAGTCGTTAAGATAGTTCACGGGCGACAGCGGGGTACGTCACTGTCACTTTTTAGGCAGTGCACTTCAAACACAAGCACCCAAGATATGCAACAAATCCTACTGGAGTACTGAAAAAAACGCTGGCGCCATCGATAATGACGTGTCATCAATGATGACGTGCAAATAACACGCACTATGTTTAAAAAAGCGGGCGATGCCACCGATTAGGGTGCAATACTCTCGACGGCCGTAAGTAAACGATGCCCAAGTAAAAAAAACGCTCGTGGCTACTACAGTTGATATCGCAGTAGGAAATAAGCGCCACTTCATGCAATGATTCTTTGGATCTCCACGAGACACTGTCCAACAGGAAGCACCCGGGCGATCCGTGCTAGCACGCGGAGAAACTGGCACTGAAGCGATACTGCCAATGACTAAAAAAAAAAGACAAAAGCCTCCAAGGCTGCAACAAGTACTGACTAAATGCAAAGCTCCGCGTACAACGAGAGCCCCAGAAGCATCAACTGCGACAAAAAACAATTGAAATTCGAGAAAAAAAACGCCATTCAAAACAAAGAATAGGGGCAAAGCTGTGGGAAAAGCGTAAAGGCGGCGAAGAAAGGGTAAAACGAGGCCTCGCCTATCCCAACAGCACGAGTTTTCCTTCACACACTACTTTGCCAGCTGGCCGCACAATCGAAGTCGTACAAGACGAGACGTGATTCGGCGTCACAAAACCCAGGGAGTTAGCATGTTAAATTAACCCAACAATCGCTGCAATCGACATCGGCTGATTTTCGACCGTCCCCGCGAAAACAAAATATCAAACTTATACAGTTTGAGTTTCGTCCACGAGACCATTGAACATTGTTCAACTACAGTAGATGACCCAGCCCTTTCGTAAACCCAAAAGGTGGTAAAGCCGTACCCGGTCAACTTGAGTCAACGCACAGAAGCGTTATTCAAAGGCAGAAGCTGGCGGTTCTACTGCACCGTCTCGTACCCTTAGATTCCCCACTTGCTGATTTAGGGTCAACAAAACAGAACTCTCCTCAGATCCAGTCTCGGGACTATTTTACGGGAAAAAAAACGATCAACCTATATTGATGGATGCGCAGAACTAAGGCAGAGATTTTGTTTATTGAACCGCGAAATGGCATTAAAAAGGGGCGCCTGTGGTGGGTAAAATACATTAAAAAACAAGAAAACTATGTTGCCAACGGCGACCATCGAAATAGTAGGGAAAAGCCTCGAACGCCCATTACCACATCGCAGAGTTCAAGACACCCTAGATCAGCGAACGCTTACCTTGTGCCCCATGCGCCCGGGAAAGTTACGGTTGGTGGTTGAGACACACTGAAAGGGTTCGTTCATGCGGGCATACGTGTCGGCCGGTCCTCCAAGGCAAGCGGCGCAAGAAGGGGACGCGGGCTCTAGGCAGCCAGCCTCACGAAAAATTGACGCCAGAGTACGCCCACCAATCTGCTGGGAGGCATCGGTGCGGAAATATTTGAAAAAGTGCACGGAACGCCCCCATCAACTACAGTTATTGCAACACAGCATTCCTACATGTTGAACATGCGAACTATGACATGTGCTGCGAATAGCAACAGAAAAAGCTGAATTACTGAGAGAGGATTCAGAGGCAACAATGAACACGCTCATATCGATCGAGACCGCCCTATCTCAAAGACTTACAACTAAATCCGTAATACGATGACTGATGTTGAGTCAAGACAGCGCAACGGCAATGCTTCGTGCATTTGCTGAGGTTGAAACAAGACAAGACACCGAACATAACACGTTAAAATCTGAATCACAGGGTCGTTACCTTCAAGGTTTGCAGATCGTTGTACACCTTTTGGGTCGCAGGAACCAAGAACGTCGGCACCCGAACCTGTCCAGATGAGAGAAATAAACAAACAAGACCATTTTTTTTGTTGATACAAACGAAATTGACAAAAATACCCTGATATCTCGCCTGTCTCGGGATGTACAAACTATACTAGCAGAGTACTCCATACCCTGGGAAAAAAATCATGGACACCGCAATAGCAATATAATGTGGTCCAATGGACGAGTCTATGGCAGGGTATCGATTGGCATGCTTCTTCATCTACAGTAGTGTCGCCGGTTAAATATGTCGATTGCTTCTTTTCCCCAACAATTTTTTCGGGCAGCAATCTCCAGCAGTCCCCCGGTGAAGGCTTTTGCCACCGAAAGCGGCTATAGATGGAAAACAAGCAAGAACAATAGCGGACGACAACGGCTATCGAGAGACACCTTACACAATATTTGGTGGCCGACAACGACCATCTATGGACGCCATGCACAGCTTATTGTGGTGGGCAATGTCTGTCGATTGACAAGTATCGCCAGTCTATTGCTCACACATATACACGAAGTGGATTGTTAGAAAAGATGTTCATTTTTTTTCATCTTGTCTTACGGTATGTGGTACTTGCAGCAATGAGTGTGTGCTATACCGTGATGGGGAATCATTGGTATCGCCGGTCTATTGCTACACACATACAATTTGCACCCTTACAAAATCAAAGCAATGAAATAAATGTTGGGGGACAGCAATTTCATCCACCAAGTAAATAACATCTTACGGAATGTGAAAAAAACTGCAGCAATGAGCGTGTGCCCTATCGTGATTGGCAGTAATGAGAGCATCATATACAAATATAACTGTATTGTGATTACTTCATTTCACATATTACTTCGTTTACCTGGTACATGTCGTATAATGTGACATTCCAATTTGTGTGTACACATACGTGTGTTGTCTTCCTGTTAAATCGTTATTTCTACCCAGCTTCATCAGTACACACCCAGTGTCCGTCTTGATTCCATATCCTGTTAAAAGTTATAAAGAGATACTTTAGCTGTGGTCACAGACTGCGAGACAGAAAACAACCAAAACAAACATAAAAAAAAATGCATAGGTCCAGTAAGTGAAATGCCAGCGTACCGGATACGAGAACACAGCAAGACGAACAACACAAAAAAAAAGAAACACAAAGACAATCAAAAACAGAACCCTGAAACTAAACATAATACAAATGACGTACGGCGATCAAAAGCCTGCGACGCACAAGAAAAGCATACGTGCTCAAGAAAAACAGATAGGTGCTGCACGGGCGAAGCAAAAGGAAGGAAAGGAGGATAAGACTGGGTCTTATGCAATTTTTCTGAGTGATTGAAAAAGGCAGGAAGTCGGATTTTCCACCGGCAAAAAGCCACGCCAGATCGGTGCGCCATGTGCCATCCTATCGTGATTTTGGTTTTATTTCATGGGAGAACAAAATAACAGACCACGACAAGAACAAGAGTCGATCACGCCGGGTTGGGCGATCAACCTTCACCACCAGCTCCTCGAAGGAAGCAACGGAATGTGGAACGCCCTGGGGAGCTGCGTAAGGGGTTTGCTAGTCGCTGGACCAGCAAGGAGCTCTGGCCCTCGCGGAGCATGAGCTGCTTGCGGCGGTCCTTGTCAAAAGAAAACCGTTAGATTGTTTTGATACTACTGCTGCTGCTGTAGTCTCGTCCTATTCGTTCCCGAAGTTGTTTTGCCTAGAGCAGCTGCAGTTGGGCGGCCGCAAGGGACACGATGGTGGCCAAGGTACTGATGCCCTCCCTCTCCGTGGTGGCCGATGCACAAGTGATGGAGCCCAGCTGTGTACGAGCGTAACCAAGCATGTAGCGTCGTGACCCGTCAGGAACTCAGTCTAAAACCTCAACAAAATTTAATAATGCCACCGAGGACTTATGCAAAAGCAAATTTCATCACTTTCAGAGTTGATTAGAATAGGCTGCCCAAAAAAAACATTTCATCGAATTTCATGAGTGATAAAATCTCAGAGGAACATTTTTTCCACCAAACAGGCCCTATAAGACGTGATTTTGAAAAAATCTGATCAGATATGGGACTAGATACCCCTAAGCCTCCGTAAACAGTCACATAATCACCTAAAAAAAAATCGAATAAGATCCAAGCCTAAGGACGGCGGCAGGGGAAGATAACAAAGAGAGACAAATGCGAATGTGACTTCGTTTCCCGAAAATCTCTAGGTGACGCGTCGCACCACCTATCCATGGCCATTGTCGGCTACCTGTTACAACAGACCGGCAACGCGGTCTATCGAAATGCGTTCTCGGTCAAAATATACTTTGAAACCATAAGCAATGGACAGATATAATCATGAGGTGAAAAAACAATGCTGCTACAACATCTCGAAAACCGTGCGTGTAAAAAAACACAGTTAACCATGAAAGACTAGAAACACATTCTATCGACAGGTATTGCCCCTAAAATTGGTTGGGTACCGTATCCATCGATGGTCATTAACGGCCACCATAAATGGTGTGAGGTGTCGGTCGAAATAGGCATTGCCGGCCGCAGTAGATTGTGCAAGCTATCCGGCTATCCGTCAACGGCATCTACAGTAAGTTCAATAATGGACCAATAATAGTGTCCTTCACTAGCTGTTGCCACAAACAGACGCATAATTGTGTCCATCAAAATCCATCGCCACTCAAATTAGACCTTCGGGGCGTGTTTCCAACAAAATTGCTTTTCGTCATCCCATACTGATGCCGTGCAATGGTGGGTGTCAACGGTCATTGTCGCCGACCGCCGACTTTTGTATGAAAGCAAGAGAGCGTCGAAACCCCTCAAACAGCAGGACAGCGAGGAGCAGAAGCTGGTGCTGCAGGTCCAACATGTTTTCAGCCCTTTCGCCCTTTCGATCTCAGCTGTGGTACTCGATCCACGGTGTTACGGCCAACAATGACCATCAATGGACACCGAACACAGCCTATTGTATGGACAGAAAACATCGATGGATACAGCTTGTGGAATCTATTGCGGCCGGCAATGGCCATCGGTGGACACGTTTTCGAATCTGGTACGGTGGGAGTTGGGCACTCTCCATCGATTGCCAGTATCCCCAGTCTTTCGTTATCACGAAACATTACAGTAGTGCAGTCAAGTTTCCAAATCAATTCACGTCAACCATACATATATCGACAGATACGTTCGTTAGTTTATGTAGCTTAAAAAGGACATCGTTATGTTTCCCCCTCGTCCATTGTCAAGCGAAACACTATGGTTGAGCCTATTGTCCAGGGTGTGCAGTTACTAAAATTGAAAATATATTACACCGCAATAAATGAACAACTGACGAGGATTGTGTTGATAATATATCATGGGGTGGAGATGAAGAGCGTTCTGGTCGGCAGTGCCTAGAAGAAAGGCAGCACGCCTTCAAATGTCCCCCATGTCTTGAAAACGAACGCAGGCAAATTATCCAATGCAACGCAGCTTGTGCACCACGCAACCGAACGGAATTCGGAACATGACAGTAAACCTACATAGCAGTTGTATGCATTCGGCTGATGTCTATCAAACACCTTCATCGAAGGCAAAAATATTTATTGGGCGAACGGGGTACTCTCGTTCAGAACGGTTTCTTCCCCTAGTGGTTTGTGGAAACAAATGCTAGTACTACCTCCTCGGCTACGCGGGTGTTAGAACGGTTTCTTCCCCTAGTGGTTTGTGGAAACAAATGTTAGTACTACCTCCTCGGCTACGCGGGTGTTATCTGTAGCGTTTAGCCTTAGGGTCCAGAAATGGACAACCTACCTTCTCGTTTTGCAAGATACGGGCTGCAGCCGCGAAATCCTCCGTCTTTCCCCCAGTGCAAGAACCGATATACACGCGGTCAATCTTCGTATCACGGCAGTCCTTGGCCAGGGCCTTGTTGTCTGGCGAGTGAGGTTTAGCCACAACAGGCTCAAGGTTGCCGAGGTTGTAGCTCTGCTTGGAGTAGTATCTCGCCTATTGAAGAAGCAACCGCACAGAAGAAAGTGGGCGTGGGCCGTTCAATGCGTACAAAACAAGGGCGAAATTGCGGCGGGCGTGAGGGGGCGGGGATGGGCGGGTGTACACCTGGGGTTAACAGCGACGAAAAACAGGCTACCAACAAAAACTCCTCGAAGCATCACTTCATTAGATGGCGCGCTTGTACCGCGTCATACTTCACAAAGAAAACCAAACCGATCACCACGTCTGACGGACACCACGTGCCCTCTACATAGTGATCACAAAAAAAGCTAAACGGTTTTTAGGACCGCTGCCTGTGCGCTGCAGATATCCACGGAGTTAGTCCTTGTCGGAGTTATAAAGCGAACGCTCGAGGAAGCAGCGATTGGGCAACGCAACCTCTCATTTTGCTTCGATTGCAGCGAAACATGCGTTAAAAACTCTTGTGCCATGAGCCATGCACCAGACCGCACGCCGTTTATTGCGCTCTGGATAAAAAGTAGGAGGCCAGACTGAACGTTATGAAGACAATAGAGCAGTGAATATGACCAATCGCTCCATATTCGACGTATCCACATGGCCAACAAGGGGAAGGCACTCGTTCTGTTTTTTTGTGAATCGAAGCAGTCCATCGCGATGTTGAACGATTGTTTTTTTTTTTGCAGTAGTCGGAGTTTAGTGTGCGGGGACCAATGTATATACAAGAGGGGCATCGCCGTGGCGGGCTGACACCCGACTGCGGCTCCGCGTCTGCCCGCAATGACTGAGGGCGTGCCCGTATGCAACTCGAGGCTATTAGTGTGACAGTACTACCGAGAGGGGGGGGGGGGGGGGGGGGGGGGCATACTCATTTGTTGCTTGCCACAGTCATTTTATCATTGACCGCGCATCCCTTTCGAGACGGAGCAAGGGGTGCATTAAAAAAAAACTTTCAAGTGAAGACAAAAAATGCTGCAAACACAAGAAAAGCGAAAATTGTCATCCGCCATCCGGCACAACAACGCATAACTCGTTCGTAAAGCATCAAGCAGCACTAAAAAATACTCAATACGAGACGCCTGTGGACTTCGTATACAGATAGACACAAAAAAAGCCAGTTCAGCAGCAGGTTGAGTCAATCGACAGTACCAAGCACCGGAGGTCTAGTTGGTGCAGCAAGCTCAGCAGCAGCATAACGTACAGGTAAGTATCACACGACACCTACGCTGGCACGAGACCTGCGCCGATACGCCAAATGCACGTCAATAGCGAAACCGGTACTCGTACCGCTTCCAAAGAAGATGGATTTCTCTTTCAGCTTCAAGATGTCGAGATACATCATCGAGAGGGGTTGGTGTGCATAATAACCATGCTCACGGGGGTCAGCAGCAACACCAGAGCAGCGGCAGGAGCAGTAGTAGTGGCACATCATGCACGCTCGAGGCTGCCCCTGGCACAACGGTCGGGGCAGGATATCCGGTGATGCACGAGGAGGAAAGGCACAACGACATATCTCAGGCCAACCTACCCTGTGAGGGGGCTGTTGAGCAGCAGCAGCAGAACATAGCAGCAGCAGCGGAGCAGCAGCGGAGCAGCAGCAGCAGAAGAAAATATCACGCACGCCCGAGGTCGCCCCCGGCACAGCAGTCGAGGTAAACGAGCACGGTCGGGTACGACGAGGACTATTGGCGTCCCCGATGGAGTTACTTTGTAGGAGGTGAATCTCGCCCATACTAAGGTCAACTTGACGGTTCCGAGTCTCACCGAGTACGTGCACGTGCTCATACAGTAGGAGGTAGCGACTTTTGCTTGCGAAAAACCTTGACCGGCCGCAAGCGCGGGGGCGTGAGTTCGCAAATTCCATGAACAGTCGACGACCGTTGGGAAGGCTGAACCCTCTGCGAGATGAAAAAAAAGGCATTTACCGCGGAGGGAAACGGACCCTATTTGTGACCACGGGTTGTCCAAAACCTGGGAAGTACAAGTGAGATTGAAGAAAACAAAAAACACACACACACCCTCGAGGTTCTGCAACGAAACATATCTTAGGCTGACCTACTCGGTAAGGGGGGCTGCGAGAGCAGCAGCAGCAAAACAGCACAGCAGCGGAGGTAGCCAAAAAGAAGAGAGAAAAAGAGCTGAAACTGCACCTCTTCCGCTGAGAGAGATTGCTGTGTTTCTGATTCCTACTGCTGTAGGAGCATCATAAGACGATACACACACGTGCTCACACTCACGCACACCCGTTCATAGACATGCTCGAAGCTGTCACAAAGACAAGGCTTGAAGCACGGTTACTGTACCGTGCCGGCCTTACTGTAGTATTTTGGACACAGCAGCAGTACTGTCACTCTCCTGCTGTGCTGCACGTCCTGCTGTAAAGAAAACACGAAAACAAATACTCTGTAGACACACGCCCGCTGACGCACTCACACGCAGAGGCAACGTTCGTGGCTACGACAAAGGCGATACGTAGCTTGAAGTTCGGCTGTTGTACCGTGGCTGCCTTGCCTTTGAGGGCTGCCGTGGGGTGTGTGTTCTACACATAATACTTCAGGAGCAGCGGAAAAGCACCATTTTCTATTCTGGGATTCTCGGTGGAAACAAAATACCACGACAGCTGGTGTTGTGCAGATTCATGCTGCTGCACCGCTGCTGACGATGTTGTACCGCTGCTGTACTGCGCAGGGGCTTTTGAAATCACAGGAAGTACGGGCCGGAGTCGTCCGCCTCGTTGCGTTGAGGATCGCACGTCAGAACCCCGTACACACGCACACACAGAAGCACCGTTCGTATCTGTGTCACAACAAAAATAAATAAATAAAGCACGGCTAGTGTTGCCTACACCATGGATATCCCGACGTCAAACGCTATACTGGTATGACCTTACAGCGGCAGCGTGTTGCCTGCACAGCAGGTACACAACCCAAGAAGCAGATACTGTAGTGCTGTAGCATAACGTGAAAGCGAAGCAGAAAGCTAAAATTGCACCTATTCTCTCTGATGGCTACTGCTGCACACAATATGTACACGCGCTCACACACATGCAGCAGCAGCGTTCACCGAAATCAGAGAGAAGGCTTGAAGCGCGGATGTTGTACCCTGGCTGCCTAGCCTTTGAGGGCTGCTTGCTGCGATACTTGATAAACACCACCCAGCAGGAGAGAGGTGGAAAAATGAAACTTTGGGACCGTCACAGGTCGGGGTTTCTCACGGGCCTGCTTGACCTTAGCAGTTCGGAACAGCTTCCCGTAGTTATTTGCGAGATTTCGCAGACTTGAAAGGTCTCGAGCACGCACCACGGAGCCCGACCGGGCCAACGTTTGCACCGCACTGTCCACGACCCGTGGCCGAACAAGAAAAGTGAACTATTCCGGAAAAAACGGCCGTTATGTACTAAGTAATACCTGGTACAAGGTTCCCCTTCGGGATGTAGGTAACGTGAAATCTCGGGGGCGTCGCAAGGCGAAGAGGGGGTCACAGATAACACATGTGAAGATGTTCTCGGGGGAAACGTGAACCATGGGTTAGCGTATCGCTTCAAGTAAGGAGTACTATTAATAGAGGTCAGCGGTGGTCAGCAGAACTGAGTACTACTCTTTCTGTGGCGAATATTACACTACTACTGGGCATGCCCGCGGTACCATGGGTTGACTACTATACGGTTACTCTACACCACTACCACTACTACGCAGCTGTACAGATAGAATCAGCATGTACTCTGGAAACTATTACCTGGTACGCTACTGATAATACTACTAACTACACTACTACTAAGTACTACTGCTAGAGCATGACCACTCGTTCATACTATACAGACGGCCTCATGGTCATAGAGAGGTCAAATAACCACGCGGTACCATGCGTTGGGGCATGCCTACTATACTGTGATACTATACACCAATGTCAATACTACATATATCAAGTACAGGTAGAATGAATACATACTACACTATTACCTACTACTCCCGCTACTCTAGTACTAACTTTCATACAACGGCATCGTAGCATGCACGCGGTATTATGGGTTGGGGGCATGACTACTCCCATGTTCCTCTTAATATACACCACCGCTAGTTCGCAGATCGATTAGTAACGGTAGAAGCAGCACGCACGCCACAAAATACTACCAGGTATACTACTTTTGGACAGGGCATTAATAAAAGCAGCCTGCAATCGGTACCATGGGCTACTATTGATATTAATACTACAACTACAACTACTATATACTATACCTGGTACTAACTACTTCAGAATTTTATACCCGCGTCTCAAAAACAGCGTCCATAATACAGCACGGCAAAAAAAACAAAACATCACTTAGTAGGAAACAGCTTCTCTGTATTTATTCATGCACAGGTATACGTGCGGTTGGGGAACATGAAAACGTTATCCGCATCTAGTTATCATAAAAAAATCGAATGCCAGGGTACTCACGGCAAGAGCAGTAGAACCCTAATATCACTACTAACGCCAAATAGCAGGCAACAAGGCTACATACTATCGAAGGCATCGTGAAAAAATATCTACACCTGCCTAAAATGTGTCTCTGTACGTATGGAATGACTGTCCAGAGCAGTATAACATACTCATGGATACAGCAGCAGATTCGTGGCAACGGCGGCACTGCACTACTACCTACTCCCAGTCATAATACTGCTACTGCAATGGAAACCGAGGAGCGGCTGCGACTTGACACGGCAGCAAAATTGTCCGAGGAGCGTTAACAGCCGCCCCACGCGGAGGCAGACATGCGTGCAGCACTAGCGGCGCTGGCAGCAGAGGAGGGGCGGAAATGGGCAGAGGTGGCGAGGTTGTTGGAGGAGATGGATCGCCACCTCCCATCTCCTCCTCCCGCTGCCGTACTGTCTGTTGCCGCTGCTCATCCTACCTTTTTGTATCCCATACGAAGGCTTATCCTTGTTTACTAATTCTCGGTCTCCTTCAAATTTTTGGGCTTTGGGAAAAAAGGATGACGGCTGCTGTCAATTTTCTATGTTGTGGTTGGTCGAAAAAAACGCAATTCATCACTGCGCATAACGTTCAATGGACACCGATATTGCTGGTGCCGGCTAAAAAAGGGGCCTCGAGCGCAAAGCTAACAGTAATGATTACCCTGGTACAGCCGAGCTGCTGACTATTGATATAAAAAATTGATACGTGGTGATGTTCGAGTTCTACTGCTGTTGCCACGAGCCAGCCGCCGTTGTCCTGAGTACTTATGCGACAGTCATTCGGAAGTTTTTCATGCCAAATGCAGATGACTTTTTCATCATGCCTCAGCCGTACGTATATGCTTCCGTTCCCCTCGCTGCCTCGGCAAGGAATGCTGCGAGGCATGCCCTATCAGGCTTATATAGCGAGTGGGGTAGGTCTTTCTGGCGGGTGTAAGGCCGGACTCACCCTCAAGGAGTGATACCTTCTTGCTGCTGCCTGTGGCCGCGAGGCTCAGGCGGCAGTAGAGTTGGGTCGTACGTGGTGCGTCAGGCACGGAGACCTACGATTCGCGCGTCTTTTTTAGGCAGCTGCGGCAGAGCAGCAATGCTCATTCGGGGTGTCCGTGAGCGGAGGCAGGCGCCACCACAGGCCACACTACGGCACAGTCTATTGCGCCGGTAGGAGGCTGGATTCGACGACGAGGGAGGAGGGAGACTGAGCGTCGACGTGCGGGGAAGAGACGGATTGACCGCCCCCTGCGCGAGAATTTTTATTTTACAGATCAGAACCGCAAGTGCGAGGAGCATTTTGTTTTTCAGGATGACGGAGAAAGGGAAACGACTGGAAGGGAATGGCAACGAGTGCACGCGCAAAGGAGCGGGTGGATTGGGCCAAGGCGATGATGCGGCCATGAAGAGCGGCAGGAAGACGGTGCACGGAGACCCATGATCTGCGCGCACACTATCATCACGAGAGAAGCAGTCATAGTTTGTTTTTTCCTGGTATTGTTTTCACGAGGCAGAATAGTATCTACCGGTACTTGTTATAAACGTCGTCACTGGTCTTTGTAGTTTACCGAGTTGTATACCCTTCATGGGGAATAACCCACGCAATAATCAGGGACGTGGTATCATAACTGTGCTGCACCTTTTTGTGTCAGACAGTCCAGGAAGAGATGGCGATCGTTGATATTCGTGTGGTAGTAAGGTTCGATTGCTCCTTTTCTCACTGCATATCCGCGAGTCTTCACTCTGACAGCACTCCAGATAGCAGGCAGGTGTGTTCCTCTTTCGTTGTCACGACTACCGTGCGTTTCGTACGGTGCAGGCAGCACTTCAGACAGCATCCGCTGTAGTCAGCAGCCACGAGTTGGTTAGTGGTGGGAACGGGGGTACTCTTCTATGTTATAGTTGAGAGGATATACCCGCGGCCATGTTAGTTCAGTTTGCACATTGGTTTTAGCTCGTGTGCGCTTTCTTCGTCTCGTGTATTTTGAGGCAACCTAAATTTCGATTTTTTTTTGTTTTTCGGATCTTCCTAGGGCTCCAGCACCTTTGTGACCACGGACTCCTTCGTCAGAGAGTTAATGTGAGATCAACAACAACACCTATCCGTGAAGCAATACAAAATGTTCCTTAGTATTTTTAAGAGCCCTACACATTGTGATATGGCAACAATTCAAAACAATACATAGAAGATGCTGCTTTCTACAAATATATACCTGGTACCTGGTACGTTGTGATGTTTGAGGTTTTTTGGTACTTACCTGGTGCGTGGTATCGACGCGGTTATCGCCACGGATGTATATAAGTAGGTATTAATAGTAAAGTATATACTAGTTGTGGAGTAGTAATAATAATTAATAGTAGCCCATGGTACCGAGCGCATGCCGCTTCTGTGAATGTCTGTCCAATAGTAGTTGTACCTATACTCTGTGTTTGTAGGGGTCGATCTTAACGAGGGCTGTTTTTTAGCTTTTTTTCGGTATTTTCCCGAAATTTCGGGATTTCTCGGTTTTAAATACCGAAATTTCGGGAAAATACTGGAAAAAACTGAAAAACTCTTCGTAAAGATCGACCCTAAGTAGCAGCAATAGTCGTACGAGCTGGATTCGCCAAGAGACCCACTTTCATTCTTCAGGTCATAACTATGCAATGCCGAGGAGTCGGGAGGAAAACGGCATATCGGTGTAATCAGCCAATCACAGCGCGTATGCACGTGCTCTCTGACGTCGCCTTTGACACTTTTCTCAACTCGCAGCTGACGTATATAAATTCAGTTGAACCCGCCGCACTTCATGTATAGGTTTTAGACTTGAAAAAAAACATTCTGAAACCGTTTTTTTTGCGGCGGAATCACAGATATTTTTTGCGAAAACACATCTCGGTTACAAAGTATCAGTGCGCAGAATGATTATGTAAGTTGTCCTGTTGACCCGGGCAGCATCCAGGGGAGTCACTGGCCTATATCCTCGACAAGGAAATACACATAGAATACGCGCGAACGGCTTATCCTAAAATTTGGAAATTCAGTAAAAATGGGATATATACGAGACATATTACGCAGCTTGCAAAGTTGAGTATCCACTACTCGTATATAATCAGTCGAACTCACAGCTGACGTATTTCATAACTTAAAAAAAAACACAGAAACAGCAGAACATCAGCCGCAGACACACAGAGACACACGTGATCCCGGCTCGCACACGAAAGTGCGACAGTATTTTGGTTGTCAACCGTTCTCCCATAGCCACACACCAGTAGCAGCAGACGTCAATCCCCGGCTCACTGCAACATTCTGGACATGGTACCTGGTTTCCTTAACAAGCAAACTCCTGGGCCTGAAGGCCAGCTGGGGGGGGCAGGGGTAAAGTTTTGGTGTGTCCTACTGCTGTTCGAGTATGCAGTGCGTGCAGAGAGCATGTCGTTAAGTACGTGGGTTTAGAATTACTTGGCAGTCGAACGTGTGACGCAGCTGTGCACAACGCAAGAGATGGTTATGTAAACAATAGGTAACGTCTGTGAGGCCCAACTTTACCCATAACGTACGTAACAGAATATGGTCCTACTCCTGCTGTACTGCATTGTTTTTCAACAAATTTTCGTCATCCCATTTTTCATGTTTGCCCTTCTTGTTCTGCTCCCTTTCGCGATGCGTCGTATATATAACCTAGAACCGCGGTGGGTCACAATAAAGGCGCTTTCCCCCCCCCCACTATTATTTTCAAGTATACAAAGGAACACTGCGTGGTGTGCATTACTGAATACTGCCTGCAGTACAGTACAGCAAATACACACTAACTGGTGGAGTATTATCCCTTTGATGCCCTTCTGTCGGTGTGTCCGTCTTTTAGGGGACACTAAAGCCCTTTTAGTATTAGACTAAGTGGTGCAGTCCCGTTTTGGGGACAATCCACGCACAATAGAAGAATCAGCATACTTTGTATGTTTCGTTGTGTATGTGTTTCTTTTGTGTTGATGCTCTGTCTGACATTGGTCACTTATGTCATACGTTTTTAGGGGGTGAGGATTTTGCTTCGTTCGATGCTCAAATATTCATCAGATATTTGATGAGAGGACTGTGTTGTAACCTGCAAGACTACGCCCCCTTATTCCACTTATTTTTCTGGAGCTTCTGCTGTCGGTCTTTCCTTTCCGACGAAAGTACTGCTACTTGCTGCGTTTAAATCGATGGCTTCTCTTTTTATCGATATTGCTGAAGACCTCTGTGAAAAATCATACTTTTCCGAATTATTTTGCTTTATCGCCTCAGAGAGTAGATTAGTCTGCATCGTCTGTCGTGGGTTGCACGGGACGAGAAAATATCATACCCTATGTTTGAGTACGCTTGCTGTCCTTTGAACGGCTTTGGCCTAAGCTTCTTCGATTATGATTGTCGATGTTAATCGATGGTTTCTCTTTTATTTCGTTGTAGGTGAAGGGCGTTGTGTGTTGGGTTTTAGGGGGCAGACACTGAAAAGTCATCTATATTTTTCCTGGAGAGCGTACATGGGTGTGGCGGTTGTCTTCCGTGCATGTGGGAAGCAGCTCCTTTTTATTCACTGTTTTGGCTGTGTTTGCTTCGTCGCGTGGTTTTGTGTGTCTCATCGTTGGAAAACGTGGCTTTCATTGGGGCTCATATTAATTGAGTCAGGGATCGATAATAACTGACAATTTAACCCGACTTCCTTTGATGTCGCGGGCATCCTCTACATCATAACTTACGTCGGGGATCAACAACAGAACCTGTTTTAGCGGGACATATTTCGCGGATTGTTCGTTGCGTCTGCATCAACGGTCCCTTGGCATCGAAAACTGTGACGTGCCTAAGCCGTTAACTGTAGGTTGCCTGCGGGTCTCATGGCGTTGCCTGCGGGTCTTAGATTTGCTGCCGGCGGATCTTAGCGGTGCTTAGCTTGGTCTTAGCGTTGCCTGCGGGCCTTAGCTTTGTTGACGGTTATGTGTACGAGCTCATGGCTGGAAAACGTGGCTTTCATTGGGGCTCATTAATTGCGTCAGGGATCGATAATATTCGACAACATTTTAACGGGACTTCCTTTGATGTCGCGGACCTCCTTTACATCATGCCTTACGTCAGGGATCAACAAGAGAACCTGTTTTTATAGGACATATTTCGAGCATCAATCGTTGCACCTACATCATCAACGGCCCCTTGGCATCGTAAACTGACGTGCCTTAGTCGTTAAGTCCAGGTTGCCTGAGGGTCTTGCGGCGTTCCCTGTGGGTCTTGGCGTTGCCTAGCTTTTTGTCTTAGCGTTGCCTGCGGGTCTTAGCTTGGTCTTAGCGATGTCTGCGGGCCTTAGCTTCGTTGGCGGCCATTCCGCCGCCAGCAAGGCATAGTCTGTATTATAATAATGTTTTTAAGCATTTTCTCATCTCTGGCCTCTCGTTCGTCGTAGTATTTGTACCGCTTTTGCTTTCGATTCCTGCACATCGTACCGGTTTTTGCTCTCGGATTAGACTGTTTATTCCCGGCCTCTCGTGCGTCCTAGAATTTGTAAAGTTTTCGCTTTTGAATCCTGCGTATTGTACCGTTTTTTTATCCTGCTTTCCGCAGATATACGCTGACTTCAGTTTTTCCCGCGGGAAAGACCTGCCGTGATTCGTGCATACGACCACTGCAGCCGTACAGCGGCAACTGCGTATGGCTTATGCCTTGAATCTAGATCTGCGGTCGGTAAAAGAGCAGGATCGCCCCCCTCTCCCCACTTTTCTTCAGTCAAAAAGAGAAACTGCCTTGTGTGCATTCTTACTGTCCGTTAATAGAGCAGGATCTCCCCCCTCTCCCCACTTTCCTTCAGTCTAAAAAGGGATACTGCCTTGTGTGGATTCCTACTACTGCAGTAAAGCAGCGCCAGGACTGGCGGTGTGTGTTGTCCCTTTGTGTGCTGCCTGGGTTTTGGGGGGGGGAGATTAACCCTTCTAGTACTCCAGCTCCGCTTTGCCGCTTTTGCTCCCTTCTTCGATGCGTCAGGAATCGAAACTAACTCGACAATATCATAACGGGACTTTCTTTGATGTCGCGGGCCTTCCTTACGTCATGCCTTACGCCAGGGATCAGCAAGAGAACATGTTTTTACGGGACATACTTCGAGCGTCAATCGTTGCGCCTACACCAACGGCCCCTTGGCATCGTAAAATGGCGTGCATTAGCCGTTAACTGCAGGTTGCCTGCGGTTCTGAAAGCGTTGCCTGTGAGCCTTAGCTTCGCCGCCGGCGGGTCTTAGCGTTGCTTGGCATGGTCTCATCGTTACCTACGGGCCATAGCTTCGTTGGCGGCCATAACGCCGCCAGCGAAACACCGTTGTAATATAGAACTACATAATTAGATCACAACCCCTGAGAGTGCTCGGTTGGTGCATCCCTAGCCTCTCAGAGCTCCCACTTCCAAACCGCCTCCTTTCATTACTTGCCGGACCTTTGCAGCAGTTCTTTGTTTTCTCGGTCCTTTCTTCCTTTTTTTTTCTTTCGTTTCGTGTGCGTGCGTGTTCTCCAAGCACGGCATCGCGGGAGGACCCGGCACCGTCGCGGGTGCTGGCGGGTAGGGGGGGGGTCGCAAGGAGCGCAGGTAGCCGCTTTCGTGCCTAGGCGTCGCGTGTGCCTCGAGACACGAGGGATGCATGAACGGCTCTGTCTGGCTTCGATTTATGATTGTTGATAGAGTATGTAAGAGTTTATAAAGGTCGTTCGGGACGGCAAGATAATATTCAAGCGGTGCTTATTTTTGCGACCACGCAAAGTTGAAAGAGGGAGGTGTGCAGTTTGAACACCAACGTTATCCAGCTGGCGAACGACGGCCGCTGTGAGTACCGGGCTTCACGCGGGGCGGGCGACGGGGCTGATTGTGGCAGAGAGTGATAAAAGCTTTACCCGGACCGAATCGGTAGCGAGGTGGTCGCGAGAGGGGCGGGCGGCGTACGAGGCTGAAAGAAAAACTCTTCTGTGCGATTTTTCCTTTCCTACTTTTCGAGCGGGTGTAAGGTGTTCCAATCAGGCAGAAAAATATTACACGAGAGGGGACTGGGATTTTCTTTTCCTTTCCGAGTTTTCGGTTTCATTTTCATTGTTTTTGCTGCTGTGCCGTGCTGTGCTTTCGCTTTTTTCGTACATACAGTACAGACATAGAGCATATCGAAAGAAGGAAATGAGTACAGACAGTAGTGCCCTCCCTGGGGTGTATGTACGTACGTATATGTGGCATCCAAGCTGACGTCGGAGCTATTTTTTCCTGAAGCATGGCGGCGGGACTCTTCGCATTAACAAGTCGCCGGTTTGCAATTACGATCCTTGAAAACACTAAACTCAATCGTGGACCTCTGTCCGCTTCGCCTGATTTGATGTATTTTTTTTCCTTCCTGAGCGAGCGTAGCGGGTGACGTAGGCCGCCCGCGGAGCGAAGCGCCTTGTATATTATCATTATCACATTTCAGCATTTTCCCATCTCTGGCCTCCTCTCGTGCGTCTAGAAATTGTACAGGTTTTTGCTTTTGCTTCATGCTGTTTTTTGCTTTTGCTCCGGCGGAGAGAAGGCTTGCCGTCGTTTTAATCTTCAGACCTTCAGGCTTTCCCTTTTGATATGAAATACATTGAAGACTGCTGTTTTATTTTCCCCTTTCGAACACGACGTATTATGGAATTTGTACCGTTTTTGCTTTTGGTACCTGCGTATTGTACCGTGTTTTATTCCTGAGTTCCAGTAATTATTTCAGGTATCCTCTTTCCCTTTGAAAAATATTTTATAGACTGCTCCTGATTTCTAGTAAGTAATTCAGGTATCCTCTTCCCCTTTGGAATATATTTTATAGACTAGGCCTTTAGAATATTGTTGTTGTTCTGACATCAGCGCCAGGACCCGTGGTGTGTGTTGTGCCTTTGTGTCCTGCGTCTTGATTTTTGCGGGGAGATTAACCCTTTTAGTACTGCAGTCCCGTTTCACCGCTTCTGCTCCCTTCTTCGATGGGTCGTGAAAAATATATACTGGTACCATTATTTCGGTACGAGTAATTACTTCAGGTTTTCTCTTTCCCTCTGGATTCTTTTTCTATAGACAATGCCTTAAGAATATTGTTGGTGTTGTTCTGACATTAACTCATCGCCCACAATACCATGCAGTCCGTGGTCGCAGTATACGGTTTTCATCAAATACGGACGTCTGTCAACTGTCAACTTTTGTTTTGAACTTCTTTCTTCGATTACATCGTCACTCGTGGTGTGTGTAAACCCTTTGTGTACTGCGTGTCGGTTTGGGGGGGGAGATTAACCCTTTTAGTCCTGCAGTTCCGTTTTGCCACTTTTGCTCCCTCCTTCGATGCGTCGAAAAAACATATACGAGTACTGGTACCTTTATTTCCGTACGCGTAATATTTCAGCATTTATCTTTCCCTTTGGACTCTTTCCTTTTGCAATCTATTTTACAGACTGCTCCTGATTTCCAGTAATTATTTCAGGTATCCTCTTTCCCTTAAAAATACCTTTTATAGACTTGGCCTTTAGGATATTGTTGTTGTTCTGACATCAGCGCCACCACTTGTGGTGTGTGTTGTCCCTTTGTGTCCTGCGTGTTGATTTTTTGGGGGAGATTAACCCTTCAGTACTGCACTCCCGCTTTGCCGCTTTTGTTCCCTTCTTCGATGCGTCGTGAAAAACGTAAACTGGTATCATTATTTCCGTACTAGTAATTACTTCTGGTTTTCTCTTTCCCTTTGCACTATATTTTATACACTGGGCCTTTAGAGTATTGTTGGTGTTGTTGTTCTGACGTGAACTCATCGCCACACTACCATGCAGTCCGTGGCAAAGTTGTCGGGAGGCGTGTCAAGCAAGGCAAAACATGCGCTGTCAAGGGTGTATGGCTGAAGTGTTCCTCACTAAACCCTAGTAGTTTGGCGTCACTCACGGCATATCAAGGCAAAGCTGCTGTCTGTCAAGGGTTGAAAGCCCTGTCTCCCGACATCTTGGGTCCGTGGGCGCAGTTTACGGCTTTGATCAAATACGGAAGCCTATCAACTTTTTTTTTGTACTTCTTTCTTCGATTACATTCGTCACTCGTGGTGTGTGTTGTCCCGTTGTGTCCTGCGTGTTGGGGTTTGGGGGGACATTAACCCTTTTAGTACTGCACATCCGTTTTGCCGCTTTTGCTCCCTTCTTCGATGCGTCGTGGAAACGTATACTGCCACCATTATTTCCGTACGAGTAATTACTCCAGGTTTTCTCTCTTTCCCTTTGGAAAATATTTTATAGACTGGGCATTTAGAATATTGTTGGTATTGTTGTTCTGCCATGAACTCATCGCCACAATACCATGCAGTCCGTGGGCGCAGTATACGGTTTTGATCAAATACGGACGCGTATCACCTTTTATTTTGAACTCATGTCTTCGACTACATTCGTCCCACGTGATATGAATGTGTAGACCAGGCTCTTCCCCCCCCCACTATTATTGTCAAGTATAAAAGAGAACACTGTCTGGTGTGCATTACTATGCCTACCAGGTACAGTACAGCAGCAAAGATACACTATAACTGGTGGTGTGTTATTTTTTTGATGATCTCCTTTTTTGCCTGTGTGTTTTCTTTTGGGCGGAGAATGTAACCCTATTAATACTACTGCAGTGCCGTTTTGGGGCCAAACCATGCACAATAGAAGAACTAGCATGGTTTGTGTCATTTGTGTGAGGGTTTTCCTTCTACGCGATGCTCCAGTATTCATCAGATTGGATGAGACGACTGTTCTGTTGTGACCTGCCAGACTACGTCCGCTTAGTTTCTGGGGCTTTAGCTGTCGGGGTTTCCTTTCCTACGAACGTACTGCTGCTTGCTGTGTTTTGGTCGATAGATTTTCTTTTTGCCGTTATAGCTGGAGATCTCTGTGGAAAATCATACCAGGTATATATTTTTTGTTTTTTTTAGCTTTATTGCCGCAGAGAGTAGATTAGCCTGCAATATCTGTCGTGGGTTGTGCACGGGACGAGAACATCACATACCCTCCCCTTGAACGGCTTTGGCCTTTTTCGATTTTGGTTGTCGATGTTGATCGAGGTTTTCTCTTTGTTGTCGTTATATAGCTGAAGAGCGTTGACGGTTGAGTTTCAGGGAACAGACAATGAAAAATCATATAATACTTAGTACCAAATGGCCGTTTTTTCCGGAGTAGTTCACTTTTCCTGTTTCGCCGCGAGTCTTTTCTCGTGCTTCCTGCTGCGGGGACCGCAGGGGGGCGGCGTGGACAGTGCCGTACAAGCGTTGGCTCCGGCCGGGATCCGTGGCCCATGCTCTACATGGTCAAAGTCACGTGAACCGGCCAGCAAATCAGGGGATGGGGTCCCGCTTCCGGAGAGCCATCCAGGGGCTTGAAACCTACCCGGATCTTCGTATCTTTACCTGCAACTATTTTGTTTTTCCACTTCTTGCTGCAAATGCAACACACAGAAGACCTACATAAAACCCAGAAATATCGCGATGTTTGGGGTTTAGAGCCAAATGATGTGCTTATCGGGTTTTATACCAACGGCGGGAAATGGCGATATTTTCGCGATACGTGGGCCGCAACCCACAAATATATGCTTGGGGTATTTTTACCCCAAGCATATATTTGTGTACTCATTTTGTATTGGTAGAGCCAAATCTGGCTGACAAAATTATAAACAGCCTGTCTCCTCTATCCGGTCATCCGATCATCACCTCGCCAGCAAGGACAATAACAGCAGCAGTGGCCGCCACGACTTTTGGTTGAATGAGTACGGCAGTCGGGTGCCCCCTCTTGATCGGGCAGGGGCGGATGCCGGGTCCAGCGGCACCAGCACATCATCCAGTACTCCGCCTTGGCGTCTTTCTGCCTGCGCTGCCAAAAACCCACACGTCTCAAACACACGACACGCCCCGCCCTATCCGGGAACAACAACCGGGTAGCACCAACCAGATCTTCGGTTTTTACCGGACACGCCTCAGCACGAGCACAAGACGCGTCCGCGCTGCAGCCCCGTCTAAGCCAACAGTCAAGTGGCGTACGCGGACGATGTAGCCAGCCGAGCTACCTAGAGAAGCAGCGGCAGCAGTTATGTCCTCCAGCCCATCCCATCCTGTATCCTTCGTGTTTGTTGGACTAGCTGACGACTACTCACTTCATCCATGTTTTACCCCACGTCCTAAGGGCAAAGAACCAGATATCGAGTTCTATAACGAGTCGAAAAATCACCCTATCCTGAGTTTTATAGATGTCTAGAGTGCTGCTCGAGCTCATGCAGCAGCAGCGAAACAACAGCAACAGCAGGCGTACATGTGCTGCTCGAGCCAAGTGTTGCTCGAGTACCGCTGGGTGCTACTGCTGCTGCTGTTGCTGAGTGCTCGTGTGCCCGGGATTGCTTGGCCACGCCGTGCTTGTGTTTGTCTCGTGCTCGTTGCACTTGAGCAATCGAGTGATCGTGGTCCCGTGTCCGCTTTTTGCGGTGCACTAGGCCATGCTTGGAAACCTGTTCATGCTCGTGCGCTGGAGTGCTGCTCGAGCGGTACGCAACAGTGCAATAAAAGCAACAACAGGCGTACGAGTATTGCTCCAATCGAGTGTTGCTCGAGTGCTGCTGAGTGTTGCTGCTGATGCTGAGTGCTCGTGTGCTCGTGACTGCTTCGCCACAAAACATGAGAACACGCTGTATCCACCACGTGCATACCCGGTAGCTTTTTTTTTATCTGGGTGCGATTCATTACTTTATACCGGATCTTTGTACCACGTGTTGCGCATTTGCTGTTGCGTTGCCTGCGATAATAGTCAAGCTCATCATGCTCGAGCAGTATGCAGCAGTAACACAACCGCAACACCAGGCGTACGAGCTGCTCGAGGCCAGTGTTGGTGGAGTTACGCTGGGTGCTGCTGCTGCTGCCGGGTGCTCGTGTGCCCGTGACTGCTTGGCCACGCCGTGCTCGTGTTTGTCTCTCGTTGCCGTTGCCCTTGAGCAATCGAGTGCTCGTGGTCCCGTATCTGTTTGATGCGGTGCAATAGGCCATGCTTGGAAACCTACTCATGCTCGTGCGCTCGAGTGCTGCTCGAGTAGTACGCAGCAGTACAGGAACAGCAACAACAGGCGTACAAGTGCTGCTCGAATCGAGTGTTGCTCGAGTGCTGCTGGGTGTTGCTGCTGCTGCTGCTGCTGAGTTCTCGTGTGTTCGCTACTGCATGGCCACAAGCCATGACAACACACTGTATCCACCACGTACATACCTGGC
The DNA here is from genome assembly GCA_031213475.1 of Nereocystis luetkeana. Taxonomy (NCBI): domain Eukaryota; class Phaeophyceae; order Laminariales; family Laminariaceae; genus Nereocystis; species Nereocystis luetkeana. The sequence goes on along the minus strand of JARUPZ010000001.1, from coordinate 6,159,169 downwards.
AGTTGTTTCTTATCTTCGTAACACGTACCTGGTATAGCGTTGCGTGTGATACTGTAGTAGCCGAGTGTTCACTGCCCTTTGTACCATGTGCCCATGTCACGCAGTTTGGTCTTGTTGTTGCTGCTACTGCTACTACACACAATCGCGGAACAACTGCTACTACTGCCGTTGCTGGCACAGGTTGCTTTCGTGCGGCTACCCTTATCTTATTTTTGCCTGTGCCCCGCGGATGCTTATCTTGCTGCTCCTGTTGTAGCTAAACATGCTGAAATAATTATCCCGATGATACAGAAATCCTGCAGATCATAAAGATAAGTGAAATCGCACAGATTCCACATCGGTAATTGATGCAGACCCTGCAGATGATGGCGCATCCAACCCGGTAAATACGTACAGATCACATAGATACCACTCAAATACACATATGAGTGAAATATACGCCTCATACATACCCACCGCTAAAAATGTACATAATATCATCCAGATCATACACACCCCATTCCGGTGAACAAATCATACAGATGACACAGATTCGACTCAGGTAGATGACCCAGATCCTGCAGATCGATGACACCCACCGATGAACACGTGCAGATCATACAGATCGTACAGACCCTATCTCGCCGTAGATGTACAGATCTGCAGATCGAACAAATCCCACCCCGGTCAAACTCTACTGATTGTACAGATCACACAAATTCTACTCAGGTACACATCTATGAAAATTGTAACCAGACAGATCCCATTCCGGCTAAACGTGTGAAACGTCATTGCGATCAACCAGATCACACCTGGCACACAAGTGGACATGATACGCAACATAGATGTCTCTCCAGGCAAACTAGTTGGAGTGTGTAGATAATCGGTCCTTCGAATCATCCCACTACGCACGCACGGGCAGAAATCAAGACTAAGCAGATCTCACAGCAAGAAAAAAAAAGATACATCTACATTACACAGACACTGCAAATCGTACAGATCCTTCAGATCATGCGGACCCACCCACGCAAAACTATTCATCAGCCAATCACTGCATAGGTATGTTCGATTAACATGTGCGTGTAGTTCATGCAGGTCGTGCAGACCCCACCCAGTAAAGAAAGGTGTTCGGATCATCATGGATCACATCTATCGATGATACAGATCCCACCCAGGCGATAAATACCTGGATGATACTAACACCGTCAATTTCCATATAAGCGCTACGCTTTCCTTCGAGCAATACAATAAGCCATGCCTTCTACCAGGCATACGCCAAGACATGCGAGAGAATCGGAGACTAGACTCCTACTACTCTTCGCTTTTAGCAATAAATCAGTAGCCCATGACTCAGTTCACTCCGACATCATTTTAATCCCAAAAAGAGATGCAAGGGTTTTACATGCGTCTCATTTTTCAACTTGCGACACCCCCCGTATTTCATGCCACCCACATCCCGAAGGGAAACCTTGCATATTATAAAAAAATATATATTCCGAACAACGTACATGGGTGTGGCGGTTGTCTCCCGTGCGTGTGGGAAAGTAGCTCGATTTTCTTCACTGATTAGGTTGTGGTTGCTTCATCGCGTGGTTTTGTATGCCTCATCGCTGGAGAACGTGGCTTCCATTGGGGTTCATTAATTGCGTCAGGGATCGAATATAATCGACAATATATTAACAGGACTTCCTTTGACGTCGCTGGCCTTCTTTGGGATCAACCCTATAACCTATTTCTGCGGGACATATTTCGAGCATTATTTGTTGCGTCTGCATCAACGGTCCCTTGGCATCAAAAACTGTGACGTGCCCTGGCCGTTAACTGTAGGTTGCCAGCGGGTCTTATGGCGTTGCCTGCAGGTCTTAGCTTCGCCGCCGGCGGATCTTAGCGTTGCTTAGCTTGGTCTTAGCGTTGCCTGCGGGCCGCAGTTTCGTTGGCGGCCGGTTTAGCTGTGTTTGCTCCATTGCGTGGGTATGTGTGCGTGCTTCATGGCTCGAAAACGTGGCTTTCATTGGGGCTCATTGATCCCGTCAGGGATCGAAAATAATCGACAACAATTTAACGGGACTTCCTTCGATGTCGCGGACCTTCTTTACACCATGCCTTACGTCAGGGATCAACACTAGAACCTGTTTTTACGGGACACATTTCGAGCATCAATCGTTGCCCCTACATCAACGGCCCCTTGGAATCGAAAACTGGCGTGCCTTAGCCGTTAACTGTAGGTTGCCTGAGGGTCTTATGGCGTTGCGTGCGGGCCTTAGCTACGGCGCCGGCGGGTCTTGGCGTTGTTCGCTTTTGGTGCTAGCGTTGCCTGCGGGCCTTAGCCTGGTCTAAGCGATGCCTGCGGGCCTTAGCTTCGATAGCGGTCACTACGCCGCCAGCAAAGCACCCTTGTAGATATATAAAACATAAGTAGGATTTGTTCCGATCGCTCACGGCCCTCCGTTGCCCTTAGCTTGCCCTCTCAACGCTTGCGGGACCGCCGATCGGATTCACCCCGCTCCCGTATCGTCTTTGTTTCAGACTTGCCCTGCGTCGAGGGATCGGCGGGACGTTGCCCTCGAAGTTTCGCTTCTTTTTGTTTGCGGCCTGTGCTTCCGTCTGTGCCGGGGAGTTTCGGATGTTTCAAGCTTCCCCTAATTTCGATTTCCCTCCGATCGCGTTGCCGACTTCCTTTCTTTGATGTCCTGCGACTTCTGGAGTGGAATCATATCTCACGTATGTCCGAGTTCGTGTGCTTTTCATATTGTCACTGTTCGTTGTGAGGGGAACGACGGGGTCGCATCCCAAAGTTTTTGTGTTCCATTTTCACTACCACCGCTGTTCATAAGCAACTACCACCGGCGTGCACGTACGTACGTAGGATTACATACATACACACCTCTTCTGAGCAGCAGTGAGTGTTGTTCAAACTACATAGCAGCAGTACGTAGCAAAGCCTACTTTTGATCGCCGGCGAGAAGAATTATTCCTATCACGGAGTGTTTTGTGTGTTTGTCGTGTATGTATATATGTGTATGTTCTTTCCTCGATTTCGTCTCCCCGAGTGAAGAGAATTAACACCTCCCTGTACATTCGATGGCCCTCGCCCGTTCTCTCTGTTCAAGCATGCCAACCATTCAATATATGTGTGCTGCTGCAGCAGATGTCGTGCATACATTTTCATGCTGTCCGGAATATGTGAGACGTTCCTTCGATGCCTTCGCGTAATTTGTGGGGGGGGAGACTAACCCCTTAGGTACTGCAGCTGATCCCGTATTAGGACGAAGCCCACTCTAATTTCATGTGGTTGTAGCACAGCCCCGTTCTGGGGAAAAACACATGACAATAGAGTGGTGTATCCCCAAAACGCCACTGCAGTACTAAATAAAAGGGTTGTTATTGGCTCAACCTATTTAGAACCGCAGTCCCGTTCTGGGGGCAAACCAATCAACTTTCGAGTAGTTTGTCACCAAACGGGACTGCGGCTGCGGTTCTAAAGGGTTAAAATCCCAGGACCTACAATGAAACTCATTTTTTCGGGACGTCTTATTTGATCAAGCAAGCAACAATCTATGCAGCAGCCGTGGTGTCCCCCATCTTCTTCCCACTTTCCTTCAGTCTCAAAAGGAACACTGCCTTGTGTGCATTACTCCTATACTACTACTGCAGTACAGCAGCGCCAGGACTCGTGGTGTGTGTTGTGTCTTTGTGTCCTGCGTCTTGATTTCTGCGGGGAGATTAACCCTTTTAGTACTGCAGTTCCGTTTTGCCACTTTTGCTCCCTCTTTCGATGCGTCGTAAAAAACATATACTGGTACCTTTATTTCCGTTCGAGTAATTACTTCAGGTTTTCTGTCGCTTTGGAATATATTTGATAGATTGGGCTTTTAGAATATTCGTGTTGTTGTTGGCAGTAATTCATCGCCACAATACCATGCAGTCCGTGGTCGCAGTATACGGTTTTGATCAAATACGGACGCGTATCAACTTTTATGTTGAACTTTCTTCGATTACATTCGGCACACGTGGTGTGTGTTGCGCCTTCGTGTCCTGCGTGTTGTTTTTTGGGGGGAGATTAACCCTTTTAGTACTGCAGTTCCGTTTTGCCACTTCTGCTCACTCCTTCGATGCGTCGTAAAAAACAAATACTGGTACCTTTATTTCCGTACGAGTAATTACTTCAGGTTTTCTCTTTCCCTTTGGAATACCAGGTACATTTATTTATAGACTGCCGTGGGCCTTTACAATATTATTGTCGTTGTTTTGACATTAACTCATCGCCACAATACCATTCAGTCTGTGGTCGCAGTATACGGTTTTGATCAAGAATACGGACATGTATCAACGTTTATTTTGAACTTCTTTTTTTGAGTACATTCGTCACAATGACATGTGTTCCGTCCTAGGTGGATACCATCTCGCCAAACGGTTACGAACCGATATTTCTTCTAAGCAGCAGTGAGAGTTGTTAAAACTACAGTAGTACGTAGCAAAGGCAACTTTTGATAGCCGGAGAAAAGAACTATTCTTATCACGGAGTATTTTGGGTATTTGTCGTGGAGGTATCATAGCTGTATGTTCTTTCCTCGGTTTAGTCTCCCCGAGTGAAGTAAATTATTAACTCTCCGTATATTCTATGGCCCTCCCCCGTTCTCTCTGTTCACGCATGCCAACGTCTCAATTTGATTGCTCACGTTTCTTCTGTCCAAGCATACCAACGATTCAATATCTGTGTGCTGCTGCAGCAGCTGTCGTGCATACATATACATGCTGCTTCGTAATAGGTATGACGTTCCTTCGATGCCTCTCGTGTAATTTGGAGGGGGGAGTAGACTACCCCTTTAGGTACTGCAGTTAGTCCCGTGTTGGGACAAAAACTACTCTAATTTCATGTGGTAGTAGCACAGTCCCGTTGTGGGGGATACACCCCGGCGGATGATAGTAAACCCGCCCACTACGTAAAGCAGAACGTATTTCGCTTGCTTTTTTACTTTTATTGCGTGTGCGTTTCTTTTGGGGCATCAAAACCCTTTTCATAAAAGTACTACTGCAGTATAGTACCGTTCCCGGGACAAACCACGTGAGCTTGGTAAACCCTCGCTATTCTGTTTTGCTCCCTTCGCGATGCGTCCCGTACAACCCACTCCTATAGATCGGAGAGGCCGGTCATAGAGCAGGCACTCACCCCCCCTCCCTATTCTTGTCATGTATTCGAAGGAACTCTGCTTGGAGTGCGTCGGCACCTGTTGTCTCAAACTTCGTCAGTGACGCGTTGTATGAGCAAAAATTACAAACTGTATTTCCTATACTGTAAAAATGAATTTATTCGCAAGCGTGTTCAGTTACCTGCCAGATACAACCGTAAAGTTAAACCCAGCTACATACCACACTAAAAGTTATCTTTAGTTCGAAAGTGATGTTTTTGGGCATTTTCTTTGGATTAATATTCCGTCAACGTCACCCTTTTTGTCTCAAACTTCAACCGTGACGCGTTGTATGTATGTATAGCAGTACATACGGGCTGGACCGAAATATTAAACTCATTTTTATCGGGAGGTCTCGCTTCTTTTTCTTCGGGCTGTGCTTCCGTCTGTGCCGGGGAGTTTTTTCTCCTTCCCTTTGCAATATATTTTATAGACTGGGTGGGCGTTTAGAATATTGGTGTCGTTCTGACACAAACTCATCGCCGCAGCACACACGTGGCCATTTGGCTCCCCCAAAAAAACTCTACAGCCGAAAAGCGCCCTCTGGAGGGCAAATGTACATATTTACAGTAGTTTATTTCTTGTGGTTTACCTGGTATCATGGTCAGTGACTGGTTCTTCGTGCACAATGAAATCAAATATTTAGTTCGATACTAATGTGTATCGGGCATGTATGACGTTCCATCACGTTTTATTGTGGGGGGGTAGACCAACCCCTGAAAGTACTCTCTGCAGAATTCCAGTCTTGGGGACAAACCCTTTTGCTCCTTCGAAAGGCGTTGCGTACATCTCACTGCTGTAGATCCGCCGTCGGTCACAAAGTAAGCACTCCCCCCCCCCTCCGTTTTTTGTCAAAGCATATAGTTAAAAGGAACTCTGCCGTGTGTGTCATCATCGCTATTATCACTATAATATTACTATCAATGAACAACTACCGAGTACGTACCAGGTACTACGCAGGATTGAATACTTCTGAGAAGAGTTCTTGAAATTTCTGTACGGATCAAGCAAAACCTGGCCGACCACGCCCGATTATTTTTTCTGGAGCTTTTGTTGTCGGCGTTTTTTTTCTGACCAAAGACTGACTGTGGTTTGAACGAGGGCTAGTCTCTTTAGGCGTTATTGCTGAAGGACGCTGTGGGTTGGATTTTGGGGGGCAATGGAAAACCATAGTTTTTTCTGTTGACTTTCACTTTAATATAGCCGCAGTGCGTAAATACTTTCTCCACTTATTTCCAGTCGTGGATTGTACGGGGCGAGAAAATGTCACGTCTCCCCCACCAACAGTATAATATTACATCTTAATGGCTTCGGCCTTCGTCAATGATTGTTATTGTGTTTATCAAGGTTGATCGACGGTTTCTCGTTTTTGTCGCTATTGCTCAAGATCGCTGCGGGTTGGGTTTTAGGGGACACTTCACTGCCGCAGAGAGTGTAGATTAGTCTGCGTTACTTACCTATAGTGGGTTGTACGGGACGGGCAAATATCATACCATCCGCTCGAACGGTTCTGGCCTTCTTCGATTGATTTTGCTTGTCGATGTTGATCGAGGGTTTCTCTTTGTTGTCGATATTGCCGAAGATCGTTGTGGGTTGGGATTTAGGGGACACTGAAAAGTCAAAGTTTTTTTTTTTTTTTTTGCTTTTTCTGCCGCAGAACGTAGATGAGTCTACTTTCCCTGCCTCGGGTTGTATGGGACAAGATGATCACATGACCTCCCCTCAAACGGTATATTTCACCTCCTCGGCTTTGGCTTTCTGGGATCCGTCCCAGCGGAACGCAGACAGAACCTCGGATAGTGGAGATTAATTATCCATTACCTCTCGTCGTGAGCTGTACGGCACAAGATAGATTATCATACTTTTTCCCACGGACGGTATATGATGCATTTTCATGGCATATTTCGATTGCCGTTTTTCATTCGTATCAGGCGAGGATTCTCAGTTGCCGATGGTGCTTCTTACGGGTCGCTTTGTACGCATTGGTGGAGAGAGTTTCGGCATGGTGCGAAAGTGGTGTGCGGCAGAGTCTAGGGAAGAAAACAATGTTGTTTGATGATTTTGTCATTGCGTACAGGAACATCCAATGCGTCGAGGATCAATCATATTCTAAACAGGACAAGTTTTTCAAAGAATTCGTAGCATTTCAGCCTCAACGGGCCCTTGGCATCGTAAACTGCCGTTTGCAGTTCTTAGCTTCGTCGTTTTGCGTGGCAATGGCTTCGTCCGCGGCCCATTCGTCGACACTTGGCATCGTAAACTGCCGTTTGCATTTACTTGTTCGTTGCGTGCGGGCCTTAGCTTCGTCGTTGCGTGCGGGCCTTTTAAGCTTCGTCGGCGGCCCTTCGCTGGGGCTTAGCTTTGACCCTTGACATCGTAAACTACCGTTTGCAGTCATTGCGTGCGAGCCTTTGCTTCGTCCTTGCGTGCGGGCATTGGCTTCGTCGCGGCCTCTGTGTAGGCCGTCGACGAAAGCCCCCTTGTAGATATATAAAACATCAGTCGGACTTGTTTCGATCACTCACGGGCCTCCGTTGGCCTTGGCTTGCCCTCTCAGCGCCTGCGGGACCACCGTTCGGATTCACCCCGCTCCCTTATCGTCTTCGTTTCAGGGTTACCCTGCGTCGGGGGATAGGCGGGCCGTTGCCTTCGAAGCTTCGCTTCTTTTTGTTCTCGGGCTGCTTCCGTCTGTGCCGGGGAGTTTCGAATGTTTCACGTTTCCCTCATTTCGATTTCGCTGCGATCGTGTTGTCGAGTTCCTTTGATGCCCTGCGACTTCTGGAGTGGAATCATATCTCACGTATCTCCGAGTTCGTGTGCTTTACATATTGTCACGGTTCGTTGTGCGGGGAACGTCGCGGTCGCATCCCAAAGGTTTTCTTTTCGATTTTCACTACTGCTGTTCAGAAGCAACTATAAACGGCGTGCACCTACGTACGTAGGACTATACATACATACTTCTTCTGAACAGCAGTGAGAGTGTTACAATTAGAGTACGTAGCGAAACCACCTAAATAACATCTGATCGTTGTGCGGGGCACGTCGCGGTCGCATCCCAAAGGTTTTGTTTTCCATTTTTACTGTTTTTCATAACCGAGAATCACCGGCGTACACGTACGTACGTAGGATTACATACAAACTTCTGAGCAGCAGTGAGGGTTGTTAAAATTACAGTGCGTAGCAAAACCACTTAATTAAACAGCTACGACCGTGCACGTACGTAGGATTACATATATACTTCTTCTGAGCAGAGATGAGAGTGTTTAAAACTACACAATAGTACGTATAGCAAAGCCAACTTTTGATAGCCGGAGAGAAGAACTATTCTTATCACGGAGTAGTTTGTGTGTTTGTTGTGTATGTATGTGTATGTTCTTTCCTCGATTTCGTCTCCCCGAGTGAAGAAAAAAAATAGCTCCCCATACATATTCTATGGCCCTCGCCCGTTCTCTCTGTTCAAGCATGTCAACGATTCAATGTCATTACGCACTTTTCTTCTGTTCAAGCACGCCAACGATTCAATACCTGTGCGCTGCTGCAGCAGCTGTCGTGCATACATATGCATGCTGCTTCGTAATATGTATGACGCTCCTGCGATGCCCCTCGTGTAATTTGGAGGAGGGCAGTAGACTACCCCTTTAGGTACTGCAGTTAGTCCCGTGTTGGGACAAAAACTACTCTAATTTCATGTGGTAGAAGCACAGTCCCGTTCTGGGGGAAAACACATCACATTCGAGTGAATTGTCCCCAAAACGGCACTGCAGTACTAACTAAATAAAGGGATTGTTATTGGCTTAATCCGAGGGACCAAAATATGAAACTCTTTTTTATCGGGACGTCTTATTTGATCGAGTATGCATCAATCTATGCAGTGGTATCCCCCGTCGCGGTGGTATCCCAGACGGATGGTTTTCGACTACAACAACCACAACAACAACGACAACAACAATCATCATCGCTATTATCACTACAAGAGTACTATCAATAACAACTGCCAAGCACTTACGATGAAATACTTCTTCTGAGCAGCAGTATGGCGGTGTGCCTCGTTCTTCTGAGCAGCAGTAAGCGGTGTGCCTCATTTTGTCGCCGCGATGCGGGTAGCGTCGCGGTCGCATCCCAATGGTCTTGTTTTCCATTTTTACTGTTCACAAACAACAGCCACCGGCGTCCACGTACGTAGATAGGATTACGTACATACTTCTTCTGAGCAGCAGTGAGAGGTGCGCCTCGTTTTGTCGCCGTGATGTAGGGAACGTCGCGTCGCGCCCGTCTTCTTCCCGCTTTCCTCCAGTCTCAAAAGGAACACTGCCTTGTGTGCATTACTACTATAATACTACTGCAGTACAGCGGCGCCAGGACTCGTGGTGTGTGTTGTCCCTTTGTGTCCTGCGTGTTGATTTTGGGGGGAGATTCACCCTTTTTGTACTGCACATCCGTTTTGCCGTTTTTGCTCCTTTCTTCGGTGCGTCGTGAAAAAGAACTGGTACCTTTATTTCCATACGAGTAATTATTTCAGGTTTTCTCTTTCCCTTTGGAATATATTTCATAGACAGGGCCTTTAAAAGATTGTTGTCGTTCTGACATTACCTCATCGCCACAATAATACCATGCAGTCCATGGTCGCACAATATACGGTTTTGATCGAATACGGACACGCATCAACTTTGATTTTGAACCTTTTTTTTTCGATTACATTCGTCACTCGTGATGTGTGTTGTCCCTTTGTGTCCCGCGTGTTGGTTTTTGGAGGGAGATTACCAAACCCTTTTAGTACTGCAGTTCCGTTTTGCCACTTATGCTCCCGTCTTCGATGCGTCGTGAAAAACATATACTGGTGCCTTTATTTCGGTACGAGTAATTACTCCAAGTTTTCTCTTTCCCTTCGGAATATATTTTATAGACTGGGCCTTTATAATATAGTTTTGTTGTTGCGCTGACATTATAACTCATCGCCACGATACCACATGCAGTCCGTGGTCGCAGTAGTAATACGTTACTGCAGGAATACCGTTCCCGGACAAACAACGTGAAATTCGAATGGTTTGCAACCGGATTTAAGTCAAGAAACTGGCGGGCCGTTGCCTTCGAAGCTTCGCTCTTTTTTGTTCGGGCTGCTTCAGCCTGTGCCGGGGAGTTTCGGACGTTTCACGTTTGCCTCATTTCGATTTCACTGCGGTCATGTTGTCGAATTCCTCTAATATCATTACACCGCGACGAATGATAGTAAACGCGCCTACTACGTATACCAGAAGGTAATAGGAGTAAATGTTTTTTTGTGGTATAGCAAGGGCAGTGACTCGTTCTATGTACACAATGTTTTCTTTTACTTTCACAACCCACTGCTGTATATCCGCGGTTGGTCATATAGAACAGGCACTCCCTCCCCCCCCTCCCTATTTCTGTCCAGAATTAATAGAACTATACCTGGTGTGAATCGGCTCTTACTGTACTGCACAGATACACTGACTGGTGTGTTGCTGCTTTCAAGTGTGCGTGCGTTTTTTGTTTGGGGGTCAATGAGCACTTTTTTAGTACTTCGCATACTGCAGGAGGACCGTTCCAGGGACGAACCTCATGAAATTAGAATGGTTTGTAACCGGATTAAAACAAGAAGTCAGGTAACTAAAATTTCAAAATTGTCTTTAGCATTCTGCGATTTGGTCGCAAACGTGTTCAGCTGCCTGTCGGAAAAAGTCACAGGATGATACTCGTAGTAAACCCGCGTACGTATAGCAGGCCATATTTACATAATTTTTTATTGTGGTTTATCATGGTCAGTGACTGGTTCTACATATGTGCACAATGCAGAAAAATATTTTGTTCGAAACTATCATTATTACTATTACGGGGGACCATAGTGAATGGGACCTATGATGAACATAAAAGCCTACCTGGTATATATTTAGCCATTTTTACTCAAAACAATTAGGTCCTATAAACTATGGTCCCCCTATGGTCCCTAATATTGTTATCCGACATGTGTGACGTTCCATTGACTCCTGCGTTTTTTTGTGCTGCGTTTGATTGTGGAGGGGTAGACTAACCCCTGAAAGTAGTCTGCCGCAGTCCAGTCTTGAGGACAAACCACACTTTTATTTTGTTTCGCTCCCTTCTTTCTGCGAGGCGTCGCGTACATCTTACTGCTGTAGATCCGCCGTCGATCATAGAGTAGGCACTCCCCTCCCCCTCCTTTTTGTTGTCAAGTACATATTTAAAAGGAACTCTGCCGTGTGTGTCATCATCGCTATTATCACTTTCTTCATGAACATTACTATCAATGATCAACTACCGAGTACGTAAGTACCAGATTCCTTCTGAGCAGTGATGAGAGTCGTTGACATTTCTGTACGTACCAGGTATCAAGCAAAACCTGGCCGACTACGCCCGCTTATTTTTTCTGGAGCTTTGTTGTCGGTGTTTTCTTTCTGACCAAAGACTGACTGTGTTATGAACGAGAAGGGCTTCTCCTCTGGCGTTATTGCTGAAGAGCGTTGTGGGTTGGATTTTAGGGGGCAATGGAAAACCATAGCTTTTTCTGTTGACTTTCACTTGATTATCGCCGCAGTGCGTATACTTTCTCCATTTCCCATCGTGGACTGTACGGGACAATAAAATATCATGTCGCCCCCACCAACAGTATAATATTACATCTTAATGGCTTCGGCCTTTGTCGATGATTGTTATTGTGTTTGTCGAGGCTAATCGGGGGTTTCTCTTTTTTGTCGCTATTGCTCAAGAGCGCTACGGGTTGGGTTTTAGGGGACACTTGATTGCCGCAGAGAGTAGATTAGTGTGCGTTACTTACCTGTAGTGGGTTGTACGGGACGGGCAAATATCATACCATCCCCTCGAACAGTTATGGCCTTCTCCGATTGATTTTGTTTGTCGATGGTGATCGAGGGTTTCTCTTTGTTGTCGCTATTGCCCCAGAGCCTTTGTGGGTTGGGATTTAAGGGACACTGAAAAGTCAAAGTTGTTTTTTTGTTTTCGTTTTTGCTTTTTTGGCCGCAGAACGTAGATTAGTCCACTTTCCCTGCCTCGGGTTGTATGGGAAAGATGATCACATGCCCTCCCCTCAAACGGTACATTCCACCTCCTCGGCTTTGGCTTTATGGGATCCGTCGCAGGCGAACGTAGGCAAGAGTTTTTTTTCTTATTTTTTATATTTTATCGCCGCGAACGGAGATTAGTCTACTTTACCTGCCGTGGGTTGTATGGGACAAGATGATCACATGCCCTCCCCTAAAAAACCATATTCTACCTCCTCGGCTATGCCTTTCTGGGATCCGTCGCAGGGGAACGTAGACAGACCCTCGGATGGTGGACATTAACTTTCCATTACCTGTCGTTGTGAGCTGTACGGCACAAGAGAAATTATCATACTTTTTCCCTCGGACGGTATATGATGCATCATCATGGCATATTGCCGTTTTTCACTAGGACCAGGCGAGGATTCTCAGTTGCCGATGGTGCTTTTTACGGGTCGGGTCGCTTTGTACACATTGGTGGAGATATTTTCCGCATGGTGCGAAGGTGGTGTGCGCCAGAGTCTAGGGGAAAAAACATTGATGTTTGATGGTTTTCTCATTGCGTACGGGAACATCAGGGACCAATCATATTCTCAACGTATCATTTCATCCTCAGCGGGCCCTTGGCATCGGAAGCTGCTGTTAGCAGTTGTTCGTTGCGTGCGGGCCTTAGCTTCGTCGTTTTGCGTGGCAATGGCTTCGTACGCGGCCCTTTGGTCGACATTTGGCATCGTAAATTGCCGTTTGCATTTATTTGTCCGTTGCGTGCGGGCCTCAGCTTCGTCGTTGCGTCCGGGCCGTTAACGCTTCGCCGGCGGCCCTCCCCTAAAGCTTACCAGGTAGCTTTTACCCTTGGCATCGTAAACTACCGTTGGCAGTCATTGCGTGCGGGCCTTTACTTCGTCGTTGCGTGCGGGCATTGGCTTCGTCGCGGCCTCTATATAGGCCGCCGGCGAAAGCCTCATTGTAATCTATATTATAATCACATTTCAGCATTTTCCCATCTCTGGCCTCTCGTGCGTCAAGAAATTGTACCGCTTTTGCTTTTGCTTCGTAGACATTGTACCAGTTTTTGCTTTGGTTTACACTATTTTCCGCCTTTGCTCTGGCCCAGAGAAGACCTGCCGTGGTTTAAATCTTCAGACCTTTTCAGGCTTTCCCTTGATCTCAAATATATTATAGACTGCTGTTTTGTCTTTCTCTTTCGAATACGACGCATTAGCCCGGGTCTTCAAACATTTTTTCAAGTCTTTATATGACTGTTTACGGAGGCTTCGGTGTATCTGGTCCCATGTCTGATCAGATTTTATCAAAATCACGTCTTGTGGGGCTTGTTTGGTGGGAAAAATGTTCCTCCGAGATTTTATCACTCATGAAATTCGATGAAATGCCCTCGGTGGCATTATACAATTTTGTTGAGGTTATAGACTGGGTTCATGACGGGTCACGACGCTACATGCTTGGTTACGCTTGTACACAGCTGGGCTCCAACACTTGCGCAACGGCCACCACGGAGAGGGGGGGGGAACAGTACCTTGGCCACCATCGTGTCCGTTGCGGCCACCCAACTGCAGCTGCGAATAGGACGAGACTACAGCAGCAGGATCAAAACAATCTAACGTCTTTTTTTCTGACTACGACCGCCGCAAGCAGCTCATGCTCCGCGAGAGCGAGAGCTCCTTGCTGGTCCAGCGACTAGCAAACCCCTACGCAGCTCCCCAGGGGGTTTCACATCCCATTGCTTCCTTCGAGGAGCTGGTGGTGAAGGTGGATCGCCCAATCCGGCGTGAGCAACTCTCGTTCGTGTCGTGGTCCACGTAGAGTTCGAAATGTCGGTTCTATTTTGTTCTTTTAGTTCTCCCATGAAATAAAACCAAAATCACGATAAGACGGCACATGGCGCACCGATCTGGTGTGTTTTTTTTGCCGGTGGAAAATACGACTTCCTGCCTTTTCCAATCACTCGAAAAAAATTGCAGAAGGCCCAGCCTTACGGAATTTGTATCGTTGTTGCTTTTGGTTTCTGCGTATTGTACAGATATACGCCGACTTCAGTTTTTGAGGCGCGGAACACCTGCCGTGATTAGTGCTTCCGACCACTGCATGCAGCAGAACAACAGCAACTGCGTATGTTGTTGTCGTTGTTGTTGATCTCACATTAACTCTCTGACGAAGGAGTCCGTGGTCACACAAAGGTGCTGGAGCCCTAGGAAGATCCGAAAAACAAAAAAAAAATCGAAAATTCGGCTGCCTCAAAAAACACGAGACGAAGAAAGCGCACACGAGCTAAAACCAATGTGCAAACTGAACTAACATGGCCGCGGGTATATCCTCTCAACTATAACATAGAAGAGTACCCCCGTTCCCACCACTAACCAACTCGTGGCTGCTGACTACAGCGGATGCTGTCTGAAGTGATGCCTGCACCGTACGAAACGCACGGTAGTCGTGACAACGAAAGAGGAACACACCTGCCTGCTATCTGGAGTGCTGTCAGAGTGAAGACTCGCGGATATGCAGTGAAAAAAGGAGCAATCGAACCTTACTACCACACGAATATCAACGATCGCTATCTCTTCCTGGGCTGTCTGTCACAATAAAGGTGCAGCACAGCAGTTATGATACCACGTCCCTGATTATTGCGTGGGTTATTCCCCATGAAGGGTATACAACTCGGTAAACTACAAAGACCAGTAACGACGTGTGACGACGTTTATAACAAGTACCGGTAGATACTATTCTGCCTCGTGAAAAACAATACCAGGAAAAAACAAACTATGACTGCTTCTCTCGTGATGATAGTGTGCCGTAGATCATGGGTCTCCGTGCACCGTCTTCCTGCCGTTCTTAATGGCCGCATCATCGCCTTGGCCCAATCCACCCGCTCCTTTGCGCGTGCACTCGTTGCCATTCCCTTCCAGTCGATTCCCTTTCTCCGTCATCCTGAAAAACAAAATGCTCCTCGCACTTGCGGTTCTGATCTGAAAAATAAAAATTCTCGCGCAGGGGGCGGTCAATCCGTCTCTTCCCCGCACGTCGACGCTCAGTCTCCCTCCTCCCTCGTCGTCGAATCCAGCCTCCTACCGGCGCGATAGACTGGGCCGTAGTGTGGCCTGTGGTGGCGCCTGCCTCCGCGCACGGACACCCCGATTGAGCATTGCTGCTCTGCCGCAGCTGCCTAAAAAAGACGCGCGAATCGTAGGTCTCCGTGCCTGACGCACCACGTACGACCCAACTCTACTGCCGCCTGAGCCTCGCGGCCACAGGCAGCAGCAAGAAGGTTATCACTCCTTGAGGGTGAGTCCGGCCTTACACCCGCCAGAGAGACCTACCCCACTCGCTATTAGCCTGATAGGGCATGCCTCGCAGCATTCCTTGCCGAGGCAGCGAGGGGAACGGAACCATGGTATATACCTAGGGCCTATATCTGAGGTTGGTGGCAGAACAGGATCCCCCCCTCTCCCAACTTTCCTTCAGTCCATGAAGGAGCACTGCCGTGTGTGCTTTACTGCTGTGGTTAATAGAGCAGGACCCCCCCCTTCTTCCCACTTTCCTTCAGTCTCACAAGAAATACTGCCTTGTGTGCATTACTACTACTGCAGTACAGCAGTGCCGAGACTCGTGGTGTGTGTTGTCCCTTTCTGTCCTGCGTGTTTTTATTTTAGGGGGAGATTCACCCTTTTAGTACTGCACATCCGTTTTGCCGCTTTTGCTCCTTTCTTCCGTGCGTTGTGAAAAACATGTACTGGCACCTTTATTTCCGTACAAGTAATTATTTCAGGTTTTCTCCTTCCCTTTGGAATATATTTCATAGACTGGGCCTTGAAAAAAATATTCTTGCTGTTCTAAGATTAGCTCATGGCCACTATACCATGCAGTCCGTGTCCGCAGTAAACGGTTTTGATCAAATACGGACGCGTATCAAGTTTTATTTTGAACTTCTTTCTTCGATTACATTGGTCACACGTGATATGAATGAATGTGTTGTTCCGTGCTGGGTGGATACCGTCACCAAACGGTCAAGAATAGTTTTTGGTCGTTGCGGCTGCTGATGCCGTTGAACGTATGGAATATTCCACCCTTGCGAGCGCTAAAAAACGTGTTCATGAGAGCGAGCCTTTTGTCTGAAGCGAATGCCAGCAGGCGTTTGCCGCTGCTGTTCCGTACGCTCCAAGCACCCTACCGTCACCGCCCCCTTCCATCCTCTTTCCAGTCCGTGCGTTTGCGTCTACCAGTACGAACAGGCATTCCTTCGGTGGAATCTGCTCAACCATGTTCCCCAATATTTTCCAAAACTCCTCTTTCATCTGTGCGTTGAGGTTGGCTTCCGTTGGGGCATAGGCGGCAACTAGGTTGACCGCAATTCTTTCCTCAGTCTCGAAGCGCATAGACACAAGGCGTTCGTCAATTAATTGGTGGGTATAAACATACTTGCGGCATATCGTTTCCTTCACTGTCAAATTGGCTGCCCTCCGTTTCTTCTTGCCCAGAGCAGAAAACCCGGTGTCCTGCTGCAGAAAACTCGGTTTTCCCTGGTCTCCTTGTTTCCTGCAGGCCAACGAAGTCACAGCCCAGTTGTCGGGCCTTCGCCAGCACACACTCGGCATGCCCGTACCCGTTCCTCCCTTTCACAGCCGAGGTACGCACGTTGTAGGTCGCTACCGTCACGAGTGCCGCCTTCTGTCTCGCTCCAGCCTCGCGTGCGGCAAACTTTGCTAGCCGACGCGTGGTCCGACCCCTCCGTCTTTTTCGTCCTTTTCTCCTTGTTTTTCCTTGTATCACGATGTAGGCTCTCTGTTCTCTAACCCGGTGCGTGCCTTCGTTTCCTATGGCAGGGTTCAGCCGTCCCAGCCCATCCCAACCCCGACACTCTCGTCCTCGCTGTCGGGGTGTTTGCTTACCCACGCAATGCCCAGCCCCTCCTCTCCACATGCTGTACCCAATACACTCTCCACTGTGGCGATGCTCCTCCTTTGCTGTTGGAACGAACTCCTCGGCATTGGGGTTGAAAAAAAACTAATCGCCACCACCCCGCGCCGTCAGTGGTTCACCTACCAGACCGCACAGGGTTCCTCTCTACCGAGGCTGGGGCTCGTATGACCACCAGTAGAACGTCGTAGGTTCCGATGGACTCCGGCCCACCCCGAGGTCGGGGCAGGCCGAAGAGCGAGAGTGTGATGTGTCAACTGGTTATTCTTGCTGTACTATATATACCCGTCGCGTCCACGATGGGGCGCAGACTATTAATATATTATGCTGCTGATCACAAAAGTCGTTTCACATCGCGAAGGTGAATGGTGATATCATACCTATCGCTGCAAATGGGTTTATTCGTAGCGGCATGGTGACGCCAAACAAACACACACGAGTCAGATGCCGCCCTTGTAAAATAATTGAGTCCTGCCGGTACCTATCGCAATTCTTGGTGGGGCGCAGATTAATTAGTATCGTTGATGTGGGCATGCAAGATATATCAATATGGCACAGTGAACGAGTGATTCCCCACGCGGTTTGCTGGGTGAGAGATAGTCTTCACAGCCAAATGATCGACTTGGGGGGGCATATCGCGCTGGAGCGCAAATTGACAATTAACACCCGGTATTGACATGGATATGCACGATACAACAATGTAGCATAGTACTGCTGTATCTCATCGTCGTCTTACCGCAAAGTCGGTATCACATGTATTCATGTACCTGTCCGGTGATATACAGGCTGAATTTCACTCTTATATAGCTGATCACATTTTCTGACGGATGACGGGGTTTTTTTACTATTATTATTATTTATCGTGCTGTTCCGTCAGGGAGCGATGTGCACGTATTAATAATCTGCGCCCCATCACGACCGCGTGAGAGGTACCAGCACACAACGCTTTCTCAAACATTTAAGCGCTCCATCGCGACCGCACGAGAGGTAACCAGCCAGAATACAGTCCATTATAGCCAACCACATGTTTGCGCTATGTCTATATAGTATATATACCATGGTATTCAATTTTGAATATCATTTATCCCTGTCGCAACCTGATGATTATGCCGCTCGCTTTCACCCGAGAGACGCAATTTCTGCCCTTGCGGTCGACAATCTACAGGTATCTGCACTCAAGACCTCTACTAATAGAGCGTTTGACTCTGAAGATTATCTCTCACCCAACAATGCGCACGGGGAGTCATTCATTCATTGTGCCCTATTACATACGTCTATTTTCGCTAAACACCGTTATAGTCAATCGTTTTGGCTGTAAAGATTATCTCTCAACCAGCAGTCCGCGTGATGAATCACTCGTTCATTATGCCACATTTTTGTATCGGCCATGTACCCGTTAATATGAAGTTAATCTGCGCCCCACCGCGAAACGCGATATGTCCCCGTGAGTCGATCATTTGACAGGGAAAGCTATCTCTCACGCAGCAGTTTGCGCGGGTTTCACAAAATGGTTGAGCTGCGTTAGCAGTTCTGTGAAAATTAGGCATTTTGCGGATTTATCCCTTGCGTGGTTGTAATGGGAGCAACAATAAACAAACTAGTTGAAACCACGTGACTTTCTCGCTGAAACACCAGCTCGTGAACAAAGCAGTGTTATAAATCGATCAATTCGACGGCGAAGCAAAGAGGTACCTACATGACTATGATATGCGTGTGTGCCCATGTTGGCTGATTAAGCGGAAGTTCACCGAGAGTGCGTTCACGTCCGCGTATACGGCGCTGGGGATCCACCCATTGGTCCCACATGCGAAGTTGTGGCTTCCGCCAAGTTATGACCGCCATGTACAATGTGCATCACGTTCGCGGAGGTCACGTTTTTCTCGAAATAGGTTTATTTTCGACTCAAGGACACGGTGCGGCCCGAGGCGACCACGACGAGCGGCAAGTGGGTTTGTACGAGCAGTAGGTCGAGTGGTCAGAGTTGCAACACAGGCCAACGTTCAGTACGTCAAGCTGAACACACTGTGATAACGTCACACGGCGAAGCCAACCACCAAGCCATTCGAATGCTGGTCCACAAGGCAAGCATACAGTATTGGTCGACAGAGGTTCATGACGTAGCTATCTCCGTTAGATTCAACTGAGCCGCCGGGGATAGATGATTTGCTAGGAGCGGTGCTCCCCACCTGGACGAAGGTTAGCGCCTATAAATTGACGCCGATAGGCCAGCGCACGTCGATATTCACAAAGACCCGTGGCACATCGCGAAAAAGGAGGGCGCTCTGTTAAACGTCCGCGCAGGGACGAAGACTCCGCTCAGCTGTCGTGACTCGGTTGGGTGTCACAGCGGGTAGGCTCTGCTGTCCACTCATGTTTTCACCTGGTCATGTTGATCAAGAGTGTATTGCAAGGTATCTCCCGATCGCTTGAGCTGGCGGGAACACGCCCACGGGTTTGGCTATCTATTCCGTGGGTTGTGGTGAACTCATACCTTCCTGGGGTGTGGGGGTATAGAGTGCTTTGGCTATGTTTGGAGCATGGGATAAATTATTTTGTACCAAATGGCCGTTTTTTCCGGAATGGTTCACTTTTCTTGCTGCGGGGCCCCCAGGGGGGCGGCGTGGACAGTGCCGTACAAGCGTTAGCTGCGGTCGAGCTCCGTGGCCCATGCCCTACATGGTCAAAGTCACGTGACCCAGCAAGCAACTCAGGGGATGGGGTCCCACTTCCGGGAAGCCATCCAGGGGCTTGAAAACCTACCCGGATCTTCGCATTTTTAGCTGCAACTATTTTTTTTTCTCACATCTTGCTGCAACTGCAACAACACACAGCAGCAGTGTGCTCGACCTAATGCTCGAGCAGTACGCAGCAGCAAAACAACAGCAACAGCAGGCGTACGAGTGCTGCTCGAGTGGAGTGTTGCTAGAGTGCCGTGGGTGCTACTGCTGCTGCTGTTGCTGCTGGTGCTGAGTGCTCGTGATTGCTTGACCACGCCGTGCTTGTGTTTGTCTCGTGCTGGTTGCGGTTGAGCAATCGAGTGATTGTGGTCCCGTGTCCTTTTTTTTTCGCGGTGCAATAGGCCATGCTTGGAAACCTACTCATGCTCGTGCGCTCGAGTGCTGCTCGAGCAGTACGCAGCAGTACAACAACTGCAGCAACGCGTACGATGGCTGCTCGAATCGAGTGTTGCTCGAGTGCTGCTGAGTATTGCTGCTGCTGCTGATGCTGCTGCTGCTTGACCGCACGACATGAGAACACGCGGTATCTACGACGTGCATCCCTGGTAGTTTTTTTTCGTATGTATCTCGGTGCGATTCATCTATATTTGTCTGATCTTCGTATCACGTATTGCGTTGCCTGCGATAGTCGAGCTCATGTTCGAGAAGTAAGCAGCGGTGCAACAATCGCGATGACAGGCGTACGAGTGCTGCCCGAGGCGAGTGTTGCTCGAGTGCCCCTGGGTGCTGCTGCTGCTTTGCTGCGGCTAAGTGCTCGTGTGCCCGTGACTGCTTGGCCGCGCCGTGCTCGTGTTTGTCTCTGGTGCTCGTTGCGCTTGAGCAATCGAGTGATCGTGGTCCCATGTCTGTTTTTTACGGTGCAATAGGCCATGCTTGGAAACCTACTCCTCATGCTCGTGTGCTCGAGTACTGCTCGAGCAATACGCAGCAGACACAACAAAATCAACAACAGCCGTACGAGTGCTGCTCGAATCAGGTGCTGTTGCTCGAGTGCTGCTGAGTGTTGCTGCTGCTGATGATCAGTCCTCGCGTGCTCGTGACCGCATGGCCACAAGACATGAGAACACGCTGTATCCCCCACGTACGTACCTGGCAGTTTCTTTTAGTATCTCGGTGCGATCCATCATTTATTTGTTTGATCTTCGTAACACGTACCTGGTATAGCGTTGCGTGTAATACTGTAGTAGCGGAGTGTTCACTGCCCTTTGCACAATATGCCCATGTCACGCAGTTTGCTTGTCATTCTACTGCTCCTGTTGTTGCTGCCGCTACTGCTACTACACACAATCGCGGTATAACTGCTACTACTGCTGTTTCTGGCACAAGTTGCTTTTCTTGTGACTACCCGTATCTTATTTTTGCCCGTGCCACGCGGTTGCTTATCTTGCTGCTTCTGTTGTTGCTAAACACGCTGAAACAAGTGTGAAGTATCCAGCTTTTACAGATCCTCCAGATCATACAAAAATCCTGCAGATCATACAGATCCTGCAAATCGTACAGACCGCATCTCGGTTAAGGTGTACAGATCATCCAGAAAACACAGATCCCACTACGGTAGATCATGCAGATCCTGCAGATCATACACATCCAGCACGGTAAAAAGGTACAGATCACACAGTATCTAGATCCCACTCAAGTACACATTTGTGAAATATCCGCCACATACGGACCCATTCCGGCAAAGCATGATGCAAACACGTGTCAAGTATCCAGATATTACAGATCCTCCAGACCATACAAAAATCCCGCAGATCATACAGATCCTGCAGATCCTGCAGACCCACCGATAAAAATGTGCATATCATGCAGATTGTACATATCCCATTCCGGTGAACAGATCATACAGATGACACATATTCGACTCAGGTAGATCATACAAATCCTGCAAATTATACAGATCCTGCAGATTGATGACACCCGCCGATAAACATGTGCAGATCATGCAGATATTACAGACCCTATATCGCTGAAGATGTACAGATAACACAGATTCTACTCAGGTACACATCTACAGCAGTAAAATTGTCATCAGACACATCCCTTTCCGGCTAACATTTGAAATGCCATTGAGATCAGCCAGATCCCACCTGGCACACAACTGGAAATGATACGGAACATAGCTGCCTCTCCAGGCAAACTAGTTGGAGTGTGTGGAGTGTGTGGATAATCGGTCCTTCGGATCATTCATGCAGATCCTCCACATCATGCACAAATGTCGTTCAGATCACCCCACCCCGCACGCAACGAAGTGCAACAATCAAGACCAAGCAGATCTCACCGCCAAAGAAAAGAGTGATACACCTACAATATGCAGACCCTGCAGATCGTACAGATCCTTCAGATCATGCGGACCCACCCACGTAAAGCTATTCATCAGCTAATCACGGCACATATATGTTTGAGTAACATGTGTTGTACCAGGTATAGTTTATGCAGATCGTGCAGACCCCACCCAGTAAAGGTATTCAGATCATTAAGGATCACATCTATCGATGATACAGATCCCACCCAGCCGATAGATACCTGGATGATACAAACCCTGTCAAATTCCTCCTGAGTGCTACGCTTTCCATTGAGCAACACGGTAGTCCATGGCTCCTACCAGGTATACGCCAAGACATGCGAGAGCATCGAAGACTAGACTACTACTCTTCGCCTTCACCAAAAAATCAGTAGTCCATTACTCAGTTCACTCCGAGATCATTTTTATTCAAAAAATATGTGCAAGGATTTTACATGCGTCTCCCTTTTCAACTTGCGACAACCCCCGGATATCATGCCACCCACATCCCGAAGGGAAACCTTGTATATATTATATATATATATATATAAATATTCATCTATAGGTCAGATGAGGCATTCGCTAATGGCTCAGGTGTGTTGCACTCAGCTCATTGTCTGACGTGAAGCGATGTTGTCATATTTCTGACAACAGTCAGTCAAGCGGCTTATATAGAGAGGTGCCGACCATGTTGAGCTGCGATTCTCTGGCCAAAAAAACGATCAGATACATGTTGGTAGAAGCGTTGTACGTACCCGGAGCTAGGTTCGGGTCCCGAGTTCCGAGCTGGGGGAGGGTGGCGGAGCCGTTGCTTTTACGGTAGCACTACTGTTGTACCACGCAGCGCTACCTGAACACGCGCCGCTTGCCTCATACCGTTCACGGGGGCAAACAAGAGCGTGAGGATATGGTCAGGCGTTGAGAGCGCTGAGAGAGGTAGTAAAAACGGGCATAATCCAAAGAGCACGCCCTGCACTCGCTTGAGGATAGGAATTACGTCGACGCTTGCGGCTGGAGGTGAACTGCCGGCAAGGAAATCCGATTAATATACCATGTACACCTGGCATAATAGGGGGCATGTGTCTCGTAAACTAGTAACTGGCAAGGGTTCACAATAACAGCCAGATCATGATACTGCTGTATGGGGTAGATTGTAGAAGGCTCGGAAGAACCTCAGTTGTTGGGTGTCTCAGTCGTCCGAGAATTCGTAGAGTATAACCCAGACAGCGAAGGGAGGGAGATGCGTTCAAGAGCAAAGACATGTGGGTATGACACCGAGTTCGATAATGCGGTAGGCATATCAGCCAGCTACTCTCCCTTTCAAGCCACAGAAACTGACAATAAGAAACGCAATTCAAAAGATATATACAACAAAGTTTATTTTAACGCATTGTCCAGAAGAGTCGACATTTTTGAACGTCTAAAACGAATACCTTCCCGTCCCTAGCTGTGGCTTACCTCAAACAGGGGGAAGCATCGAAAATCGTAGTCAACGTACCCAAGTCGTTAGGTAAAGTGTACATAACCGGCTATTTTACCCGGGTATGCTTAAGTACTCACCATCACAAACATAACCACGGGCAAAAGATGAACGCCCCTTTGCTGCAGAGTATCTTGTCCATATTGGACACAGCATGAGGCGTGGCAGCATCAGTAAAAAATCTAAATCACAAAGTGGGAATGCCAATGGTATGCACAAGAAGGTACCCACGACCTTGAATTCCATTATATGCTCTATACCAGGTATACCTTTTTTCACGGGGGATGCGGAACCAAACAGTAAACACTCACGGTAAGACTCTGCGGGAGCCTTCAATTGCACTTGGTGGTTCAAACAGGGGCTGGGTTCACACCGTTCACGAGGGAGCAAGATGTTGTCAAGGGTCCTTTTTTTCGCCCAACCCCGGCTGCCATTTTCATCTGGTCATGGATTGGGCAATTCGTAAGGCCCGTGTGTCTTGCATCGTCTTGAAAACTTCGGATCAACGACCTGTGCGGTCTACCAACTGCTACTAATACGAAATATTCTCGACTGCTCCCGACAACAGAAAATCTTTTATCAAGTAGCCCTCGACAAACGGCCGATACAGCATGGCAAGAAAGATGCCCGAAACTTGGCGTACTGTTCATTATCGGATACCTGATACCCGGTGCGCCTGAGGCCCCTTCAGTGCGTGGCTGACAGCGCTGTTGAACGCAGGATAACAGGCATGAAGCAGAAACGAGTGCATGAGGAAAGAGTGAAGAAGAACGGGGAGAAAGGCCCGGCCGTATTCCTCTTGGCTGGAGCTTGGGGCCCTGCTCTACTTAATTCTAACCTGTAAAGGCTTTGCGGTTTCTCAGTTTTTCTCTCCAGGATGGTAAATTGTGACATTCTTTCGAGGCCGTGATATACATATACTTAGTACCAGGTATATATTTTTCTTCATCAATTTTACTTTCCAGCTGGACTCGTGGGAGGTTTTTACCCTCAGCGATTTTCCGGACAAGCCGTGGTCACAGGTGTCGTCTCTTACCCCCTCAGCATTTCCACTGCTTGTCGACTTTAACCGAACGTTAATAACTCACGCTCTCGGGTTTTCCTCTAATCACTTTTCATGCAAGAAAATATCCTTACGAGTATGCACTCGCTGAGATTCGAACACACCACGTTGATAGGCACGCGGACCACATTATGACATCGGGGACGCCGGAGCTTGAAAAAACATGTGCATATACAGGTGTTAACCAACGTGGAGCACGTTTCTCGCTGGTATCAGCTGCCCCCTAAAATAAGCTGTTCCCGAAAAATCAAAATTTGACCGGAAACAAATATACTTTATACAATACGTACATATAAAAAATATGAGGGGGGCTTCGCGGCGGCGAGCTGAGGCCCGCCTTGGCTCGGCGCATCCCCGTAATGACCGAGGATGAAGGCAAATCGAGGCAGTAAATACCCAGAACCGCCAAGGTCCAGGCGAAAACTTTGATTGACAAAAACGCCCCCAAAATTGACAAAAAGAGGGGCACTGCTTTTCGACAACAGGGGCGTCCGTCCAGATTCTCCGTGAAATCGACTTCAAATAAAGACATGCAGCGTTTCGAGATTTTTCATTTTCGCGAGCGCATAGCGGGTGAACGAGAGAATTCCCCTTTTGACACGCTTACGCGAGGGTATATCCCGCCGTCTCCTTGAAAAGTTCGGCAAGTCCAGAGTTCCCCCCCTTCCGGCTAGTTGTGGATTGGTGTACCCCGGAATAGCACGGGAACACCGCCGGTGTGTGGCTGCTCCAGCTCGAGGCTGTTGTGGCACCACGAAAAACTACACCCCAGGTTGAAACGACTAACAGCCCAGACCCGCCAAAACGAAATCAGCATACGTGATCATACAACAGAGCTTGGTTCCGTAGTCACTGCAGATCATGATGAAACCTGATGGGGCAAGGTTATGAGTGACACACATCTAGTGCTTGCCCGCCGGCGCCAAAAAACGCAGGAACAAAAAGATAAAACTACAAGTTGTATAACTCGTGTGGCTTTTCCGATCAACAAAATGGTGGCCTGAGGCCCCAACACGACCACGTACTAGCGCCGTCAAAAATTTCAAACGTGCAAAGCTAACAGCTCTAAGCAATACGTTCAACCTTCCATGCAAGTACTCGTGGGCAAACTCTGTGCGTAGACCCCCGCCAAGCGTTGGTGGGGGCGAACGAGGTATGGCACAACATGCTCTTCTTACGTGCTCCTACGATAATCGTGCGTATAGTACCTAACCTGAGCACCGACTATTAATATTATTAAAAGAGCAGTATCTGGTATACAGTAAAATAGCAGTATGTACATGTGCACCAAGCATGGGGGCCACTTACAGCGTTTTCGGCAGTCACTGTATTCTTCCTCTGTGCAATATGCACGTAGTAATCTAAGCCTTTTATTGGATAAAGCGCACGCTCGGGTTGCGCAAACGTACGTACCGGGTACCATGACGTTCAGCTATTCGGAGAGGAGAGTGTGTGAACGACAGGCCGTTATGCGTGGAGCTGTTCGGAGATGGTAAATGTGACCATGTAAAAAATACTGGAACGTCAAAGCGCAAACATCGTGCTGGGTCGTTGGAGTGATGCGGACGACCACATGTATGGCAAAACCCTTGCCGCCAGCAAAATGAAGTGTCCCCCTTTTTGTCAAAGTTGAAGGGGGCGGGGGGAGGGGTACCCATGCGACCAAAGAAGATTACCGGGTGTTTCTCAACGAAAAAAAGGCGAACTTGGAGGGCATGCCTACTTAAAATATAATCAACTTATCAACGAAGTACTGCCAAATACTAGTAATGAAATCCCAATCCTCACCTTGGCGTCGGCACGAAATACCTCGTAAGGCTTGTTACATTTGTTTCGCGAATCCACGTACGCAGTGGTAACATTATCCGCCGGGATGACTCCGTTTTTACCGCCGGCTTCGATAGCCATATTGCACCTGTGCCCCGTGCATCAAAACAGGCGAGGAGAAGTTCGAAGAGCGTAAACGCAACCAAACAGGAAGACAAAATTATTCGCAGCACGCCTTGGCAATGGATACGGCCTTTGATGTGTTTCGTCCTCGCGTCGTATGGGACTAAACAACACAAAAGAGCACGAAAGCTCCGGAAAATATGACTGCCGAATCCGGTCGGTCAGTGTAAAAAACCGACGACAGCCAGCGGGGTACCTACCGCACGCGTAGATAACCATATCTAAGTTTTTGGATATATACCGTGAGAAACTGATCATCTAACTAAAACTCCAACGTACTCACAAGGTTTGGCGCTCTTCCATGGAAAGCTGACCGAGCGCGGACCCCGCAAATTCCATCGAGCGGTATGTGGCTCCTGCCACGCCGATGTCGCCAATAATTTGCAGGATAATATCCTGCGAGATTCAGGAGTGAGACGACCAACATTCGGAGAGGTGTTTAATTCGAAAGGGCAGCAGTTTCCTGGTTCATCGCGAACGCAACTATTAATAGGAACGGGCTACACACGACAAAAGTCATGTAATATGGTGCGAGGTTGGAACTACGTTCCGCCGACCAGCAATTACAGACGTTATGTAAGGCCACTCGACCATAAAACCAGAGTTGCTTCCGCACTCTACCTCTCCAACGCAACAACTTTACTGGATATTGCCTGCAGAACTGGCCGTGCCCCTCTCTTGTATCTTTGAATTGCTAAATTACACATACCTCAATCAAAAGTTGAATAGTATAACCACTACCGTTGAAATACTACGTGTCCCGTCGTACTCGCGAGATGTTGAAAGCTACTTGCAGCGGTGGCACCTATCCGACCCTTTAGGTTTCCTTGTTTGCGGAAGGCTTTCGTGCTATGGGGTACGCTGTTCCCCGTGAGACGACTCATTCAGAGCGGGAGCGAACTGACAGGTCTACAACAGCTAGCTCATGGCGCGTCAAAGACCATCGCCATCGATGATTCCGATGGCAGTGCCGAACGCCGTTCGCATTGAACACGGCCCGTCAAATAAACACGGCGAAGCTGGAGCCAACCCAAATCAGTTGGTGGGGCCTAGCGTTCCTACGCAACCAACTGCACGCGACAAAGCCGCGGTTTGCCACAGCCTACCGAAACGGCACCAGCTCCTCAAGACTCAATAACCCTACAAACTATGATCATACCCGACGAGTGTTGACAGCAGTTCTACAGGTGCGGACATCAGCATGGGATCCCCAACTGGAGAGCTATATCTCGCAAGCCTGATAAAGCCTGATAGGCTGAGACAAACTTCCTCAATACTTGGCCCTTTTGGACGATTTTTATCGTGTTTTCAAATGAACGACCCCAAAAACACCAGCATAAATCTTGACCTTCGGGGGCGCTTCCGGCAGGGCCTCCTTGGCTGTTTTCTTTGTTTACCGCTTCGCTCGTCTGACGTTGACTTCGC
The DNA here is from genome assembly GCA_031213475.1 of Nereocystis luetkeana. Taxonomy (NCBI): domain Eukaryota; class Phaeophyceae; order Laminariales; family Laminariaceae; genus Nereocystis; species Nereocystis luetkeana. Next base: position 6,131,104 of record JARUPZ010000001.1, on the reverse strand, counting down.
CAGTCGAAAACTACTAGCCGGGAAGTCCAGCCAACTCACAGCGCTTGTGAACCTCGACCGCAAGGCGTAATGCGAGGTGGTTCCAGTACCAACATTCTGGAATACCAGGTACCTCGTAATCCTGCGATGCGCTTTCAGCGATGTCCCAGTTTAAGCGGACTTATCGAGTGGTTTTTGTCTAACGCAAAACGTCAAAACGTCGAAAGTAGGATCCACGGCCAATATTTTCCTATTTTCCACAACAACGCTTGCTCCGTGAAAAATATGCTACGAAGACAATACCTGGTATAAGGGCCTGTAAAAAATATATATCAAACAGGAATTATGGAGAGCAACGCATGCAAGCGCGTCTTGACAAAATGCAACAATGGGCACCTATGTACCTGCCGGGTTACCTGAAACCGTGTATTCCTGAGTCGAAATGTCGAAGGTACTGTTAACGCCCAAATACTATGCGGACGTGGAGTCTTCTGGTACAAATACTTCCGACGAAACTTCGGTTGCGAAAAAACTGCAAATTCCTCACACAAACAGCAAAAACACGAACAAGTACCGTTCCATAGTATACGATCGAATACGGAGCAATATCTTCATCCCATGAATCGAGCGCAATCACCATCACCCTGCTTGTACCTGCTGAAGGTGATTTCGAGGATCTTCTTGCGGCTTTTGATACGGTAGAGCAGTCTATGTGTATCCTATAGAAGAACAACGATAATCATGTTTAAATACAACCGGCCGTGAAAACAAACGCTAAATAAGCTGTGAATACATCCATAGGTTCTTGGAATCAGGCTAGTCTGAACGCGGATAAGTACGAAGTTAAACTCTAAACAGCACGCCATCCTGCGTTGCATATCACCTAAGCATCAACCGATACGAAATAATAACTTACCTTCGCCAACAGGTGGTCTGGCATTTCCCCATCCAACGCAAACTGCATGGACGCCGGACTTTTGATCAAAAGCTTGCCCGTGCCCATGACGAAAGACGCGTCTGTGTTTCCGATTCCTGTTGCAAACTGCCCGAATGCACCCGCGTTGCAAGTGTGCGAGTCCGTTCCGAACAACACCTTCGGCACCGAAAAATGGTCGACGAGAAACAGAGTGCGTGCAAAGCACTAGCGATGAGGCAATCTAACGATGGCGTTTACCCTGCCTTGGAGACCACATGATGCGCACTCCGGCGCATTACAATCGTCTTACGCATGACCGGTGCTACGTGGCGCACAGCGGCATATTTCAAACGTCACGGGACAGCTCTCGCGGACTTGAATGGCGCGACGCGCAATGTATATAAACCCCTGTTCTGGCAGGCACCGGAGCAATGTATAATCGTTCCCATTACCTAGAGCCAACTTATTTAGAATCCTAGGCAGACATCGATAGACAACCAACGACATCGTCATGAAATCTGAACGTAATGCCCTGGTGAAGGTCTCCGATCCACCCTAGTGACAGTGCTCACACCTCGGTCGGTGATATGTGGCGTGGGCTGACCAGGCGTCTGATAAAAAACATTTTGGCGCTGGTCTGTAGAAGACAGACGACAAAAAAGCTCGACCGCTCTCCGATGGCACGAAAGAGCCCATTTTTCACATTTGACATCGATCAACAACCCAACGATTACGTCACAAAATCTGAATGAAGCGCGCTGGTTAGAGGCTTTGACCCACACTAGTGTCACAGTTCTCACACCTTGGTCGGTGATATGTGGCGTGGGTGGGCCAAACGTCTACTAAAAACATATCTGGCAGCAGGTGTAGAGAAAACAGAGGACAAAAACTATCGACTACTCTACGTTGGCACGAAACAGAAAAGTATCAAAGGTTTGACGCAGAGCGCAGGACGCCGCGCCCAACTTCTCGCCCCCTAGATTACGGACTCCAATGGTACTTTCGAGGCCGAAATTTACACTCATGAACTTTGCCCGGTACGAAGCTCGTTGACCGTGGGTGGATTATATGTCGAGTTCGAAGATCAATCGTAGCGTGACTGCGGGTGTGCGAGCTGCGAGCTCTATCTTCTTCTTGTTTGTATGCGGCATGATTTTCCGTGGTTCCCTTGGGCCCCGTTAATACAGCGATTTCATTCGAAGTTGGCTCCCGTCGTTAGCGTTATTTCAGCCATATATTTGGAGCATAGCTGGGGTCAACTGCTCCGTACTATTTTACACTCGCCGCGCACAGTCGTCAGGGGCATGAACTGTAAGCAGGTGACATCGGGTTGCCCTAACGAACACGGGGTTTTTGTGCGACCCCCAACCGAGTCATTCCAAAATCCATGCAACTAAAAAAAGTGGGGTTTTAACCCGGCGCTCCCGGACAATCCCGGGGGGGGGGACCCCACTTCCGGCTTAGACCAAGTTCACGCCAAACGATCCCGTCGAAATATGAACATCCCGGTCCCATCCAACCAAGCACAGCGAAATTAGGTCAAGTCCCGTGGTTTCTCGGTCCTGCGCGGTACGACTCTATGTATAAAACTATTGATATCCGGAATCACGTCGGAAATTGTCCCCAAGTTTTCCAATAATAATGGGATCCAATCGAGTGTGAACTACCCGTCAGTCGTTCCTGCGATCTACTTGAGAGCAATTGCACGTGTCTCCTGTTTGTTTTATTCGCGTCTGTTTCAATGTTTTAATCGGTGCATCCATTTTTCCACAGAATATCGGCGGATTCGATACCCAGGTACTAAAAACAGTGCGCACCGTATTTCCGTACCGGATACCTACAGATGTCAAACGAACAAAAAAATTGACAGCAAAAATGTTCATGTCATAGATTGCTCGCCGGGCCAATTGCTATACTTCGACGTATTCGGGTGTGGGTTCGCTGTTAGCGTGTCATATCATTATGCGACCCGAGGTATCTGTTCTGGTTACCCTCTTTGGTATTGCTCGATGCAACTCAGGACGTACCATGCAGTATAGCCGCCGTCAATTTTGTCCTTGTTTTTGCCGTGGGGGCGTTCATCATCGATTGGCTCTTGCACAGTACGCCGAGCGCAGCAATCGCACAATACCTATCGACCTGAAACCCAAAAATCCGTGTGGGGTCCCGTGGGTGGTTGAGTCCTGCCCAAAATATGCCGTAAAGGCCTATGAACATCAAATCCTGCCTGCAACTAACCCCGAAAATAAAACCGTGATTAGGACTGCCCTGAACAAATGGGCAAAAACGAAACACTGGAGTTACCAGTAGAGAACTGCCCGGCATGCTGGCACTCCTTCCGGCTCCGCTAATATTCTCGAGATCGAAGTACATCATATACAGTTCAATGCCACGTGAAATGCTCCACTTACTGGCGGCAGCCCGCATTTACTACGGTGTTCGTTGCAAGGGTAGACGCTGAGAGCACACTTATGCCTCTTTGCGCGGTAGCTCTTGGTTTTCACATGTACCGGGCATGTTTGAATAGTATAGAATTTGGGCATACCTTGACCCTTTTTGATCTCCCAAATTCTTCTGCGGCGTGGGAGGCAGAGCTGCTGGCTGACGTTTACCACGAAATTCACCCATACGTGGCGTGCCCACATATCTCCTCTCCCTTCGCAATTTGGCCTTATGCTGTGCGCATTCCCGGACTGTAATAGCGACATATCGAATGGCCAAACACCATTTCCCTCCTCCATAGACGAGTATTTCCCCAATACAGCCTCTCAGCCTGGCCGCATTGGCAATTCACAATCCATTGTAAGCCTCAGCTGGTTTACGAGACGCCATTCTCCCGCTTCCGACGCATTGCAGGTGTTCACCGATTAACCCGCAATATGTTATATCATAGTTCTCGAGTCATGCCTCGACATATCCCCGAGCTCGATTTCGCTCTACACTGACGGTGGCGCGTGTGTCGGTAGCTGCGCGTTGATAACCCCGCCATCACAGCTCGGTCCGGAACGCGCGCCCTGAACCTCGCTCCGCTAATGTGCACTGAGGTACCAAATCAAGTCTGGTTCACTTCAAGGCACGAAAACAAACCTAAACACGGTCGCCGCCACTCAAATAAAGGCGCCTCGAAGAATGGTCAACGTAGATATCTATATAAATCACCTTGAGTGATGCTATCTATGTCTGCTCTAAACACACACGATAAAAAATGCGACAGACCTATATGAACACTTCCCTCCCCACAGAGCAAGGCATGGACTCTCGCGCCGCAATGAGCACATCCTACTATATCGGGAGGCGAACCGGCGGGAATGTGACCGACGACTGGTCGAATCGGAATCTCGACAATATATCAATCCCAGGTCAGTGTTGAACCGCACCTACCTAACCGGACACTGTGTCTGTTAGGTTACCACCCAAGGCAGTAGACCTGGTATCGAACTCGACTAAGCCCCTGACCTTGGCCTCCCAGTTGCCCTACAAACATCTCACGAGAAAAAACGAGACCTCGAGAATTACTCAGCCCCGCGCAACCAACATTGTCAACAAAAAACACAAACCGTGTACCGCAGATGCAATATCCCCCCTGGTATGTACTGCTGCATCGTGCAGTAGCCCTGCCGCGACGGCGCGGTGACATGCTTGGTACATCTGCTCCGATGCGTGCAGTGATCGCTTATCATCTACCAGGGGTACTTCAATTGACGTCTGCCTCTTCCCGCTTTTATGTTGATAACACTTGAAGAATAACAATGATGAAAAATGAAAGAAGACTCGCGAAGTAGACTCGCAGAACTGCCAACACAGCCACGCGCCACATCTCTCGAAATCGCACAGCTGGAACAATTTACACCTTCTGCCGCCTTTTGTCCAAACTATAATCACGAGCAAACGCGAGTTTGTAATTTTCGCAGTGATTTCTTTCAGACCCGCTTCGAGCTGGCCGAAGCAGATTTTCGAGTAAGTTTCCTACGGAGACTTTCTGAAGGGTACGACGTCCACCAACGCCGGTGTGCCGTTTTTCGCGTTTGAAAACCCCAAAACCACCACACCCCACAGAGTAGCACCCCGTTACACGCAGCCAGCGTCGTCGCCGCACCCAGTGTCGCGGCTGCTGAGGACAACAATATGCAACAAAACAGTAGCTGCCCACAGGTACACCCAATATCTTAGCTGCGGCGCGCACCCCGTGTCGCAAACGGGAGCTGCCTGGAATGCATTTCTTTATATTCGTGTTGTGCCCTGCTGCACTCCTGTGTACTTGCGCTGGATGGTTGCAGTGTATCGTTACCCTGATATCAGAGCTCGTCTCGCGATTGTCGTGTTGTCTTTCTACTTTATCGGCGGGTGTTTTCGTTTTTGGGCTCCATGTTTGTGTTCTTCTGCACTTATGGCGCTCGTGTTGGATTATATTGTAAACAAGGGGAATGATAATATCAGCTATGCTGTACCAGGTATACAAGTATGATATCATATCTGTACTCGCATACACCATACCTGGTATTATACGGTCGCACCAAGAATGCTGTGGTTTTGCTGTATACCTCTCCGCCTAAATTATTGGGACGCACACCAACCGAAAACGCATCCTAGGTTGGGTTGATTTTTTCTCGCTTATATATTTCACCCACGCACACAAGTTGACGACAGTTACGTATACTCTCTACTGTTAGGGGTGGGATTGGAGGCCTGTTTTGACCCAAAAAGCGGCAGGCTATTCAAAACGACCAGCCGAAAAAATGAAAAAAAATCTGAAAAAGTAAAACTATCGACATACCCCAAAGAGCTTGGTTTTAGTGTACATGCATAGTGAACTTTGTATACGATATTTCTCTGGGGTGCAGATGAAGTGGATCTCGACGTCATACAGACACCTCACACAAGCCCATATCTTTCGGATGCTTTGCTCGTTTGAGCACAGGAGTACGAATTGACGAATTTATAGAGTAAAAGGTACAGAAAAACATGTTTTTCTCTGTGTTTTTTTCCTCTTACTCTAGGAGTGCTTTTGAGTAGTGCGCAGACTAACGCATACCCTACACTGGGATGTGTGGCGTGCATCAAAACAAACGCCGCTCGAATCGACTCAGTATCCGTAGAGAATGATTCGACGAAAAAACGCCCCTTTAGTCCCTTTTTGGGGACCACGACAATCAATTTCGTGATGGGTAATTCGAAAAAACAGAAGGAACCTCGGATAAAAGAAAAAAAAACAAAATTGTCCAAGCGAACCGGGAGGCATATCTGCAGCGTAAGGGTCGTAGTGTCCACGAGGCGGCGGCGATCGTATCTAGCCGCACCTGGGGGCAGCATCACCTCAAGCAACTCAAATACCCAAAATCAGGACCAGCACCAGCTTCCTTTTTGCGATTGCTCCTGCTGCTACTGCTGAGCTGGGCCTACGCACGCCATAGAGCCGGTGCGCTCAGCTCCGCCGCTATCGCGGCCGCTGCTGCTGTCGCGGTATGGTGGAACTGAAATGATACACGAGCTGTCATGCTGTCGCGCAAACAATCAAGGTGGTACGAGCACGAGCACGAGTCCTTTCGGAACAGCGCATCCTCCACGACACCAAGCGGGCGAAAACGTGAACCGCAACAATCCAACGCCACTCGTCCGCGATATACTCCAGCTATACCTCTGGAGCCTCTGTGCTTCCAAGGGTTGTCGTGTTGTGTATAGCAAGCAGCATGGTGCGTGGAGGCATGGAAGATGCTCGGCATTTGAATTCTTCAAACTGCGTTTTGCATCGCGATAATCTCGGTGCGTGTAGGCCAATAACAGATAGAAAATCCCCCCCCCACCACTTTCGATCGAATCCTACCTTCCCTCGTAGGGTACTTTTTTCCCATTTTTTCAAATAAATACCTCAAGTATTCACTTTAGTAGTTTTTTTGGGAAAGTAAAAGTACAAAAAATACAGCGCAAACTATATATTTAGGAAAAAATCGCCAACATCACTGCTCACGTTTCACCAAGCGGTGGTGTGATTCTTGCCCCCGGTGTTCATCAGTTCCATATGCATCCGCGCTGGAGGCCTATCGTACGTTTCGGCTCTGAAATTCCCTCAGCAGCGCGATGAGACACTCATTCGATTCGCGATAATTGTACTCGTGAGTAGCCATATTTATTTTACGCATGAGATGAATTGATCGCGTACTGTGGTGCAAATTCTTCTATACTCCTACGCTTCATCGCGACCGCGAGGGTCACTTGTCGACTTGCCACGACTTGTGAGCGAAAATAGCTCCCGGATCGCCCAGAAGCAGTGCGATGTCCTCCCCTGCGGTCGAGCATCTACTAGTATCCACGCCCGACAACTCTCGAATGATTGGCTCTTAAGACTCCCACTCAGCGCGTGGTGAGACATTATTTTGGGGGCTGTGGCAAAAATCACGTATACCTGATCCTAATGGGCCAAAATCAAGCAAATACTAAAGCAAGTAGAAAACGCGCGCCACGAGCGGTGTGTTGTCCTTGAAAATACACAAAGTTTTGTTGCGCCCGGGCATCGATCGTGTGGCCTTCCAAATCTGAATCGTGCTGCTTTCTTTGGGGTACAGGAACCACGGGCTCCACTTGGACCTGCAGAGGGTCACCAGGCTTCGTTCGTTTCGAAACGGCGGGAACGAAAACATTCAGCCGCGCGCCCCGTTGCCAGTTTTGAAGCTTCTCCATCCTCGCGGAACCCCCTGCTCATCATGAAAAGTGTTACCGCACTAAACCTTAGACCACCTCGACGCGGGTTGGGCAGGCGAACTGCCGTGTGTCCACGATGTGAAAATATGACTCCAGTGACCATAGAAAACAACAAAATACATGAAGAAAAAACTAACGCCCATCGTACACCCCAAAGAAGACAATTTAAATCGACGTATTGAACGTATGTGTGCAAAAAAAAGTACGGACGTACGAGCACAGAGTGTACACGAATCCCAACCGAGGGACCGCAAACGCATACGCAGAGAAAAAACAGTGTACGTACGTATGTCCTTTCTTGATTGGCTACGAATTCGCCAAAATCAGTTGTAAGTTAGACAGAGTAGACAAAGCCCGGCATACCGGGCCTTTTCGAGCCAAATCAGGTACGATGAAAGTCAGGTCAATAGCAGGAGTCCTGGCGTGTGATTTGTACTTGTTTTTCGTGTGTAACTGATTTCGGCCTGAGAGTGGCCCGATTTATACCTGATTTGAACCAAAACCCTTCATTTAATAGAACGTATATGTACCTGGCACACTCGGGACGTTCATGTTACGCCTACGGCCTGTTGTAAGTTCTTAGTAAAAGTCCAAAACGATTATGCGCCCCGTCGCGGCCGCGACGGGTAATATCGAGACAGGTGCCTATTCACAGCGGCAAGATACCGCTGTAACTCTCGTCGCCCTGCCGCGACATGGTGAGTAAAGCTTACAAATGTGGGTGTTCACGGTTCACCCACGAGTAGCGCAATGTCTGCCCCTGCGGTCGACCATCTAAAGGTATCCTTGCCCGGACCCGTCGAAAGTTTGGCTCTCAAGATCCCCTCTCAAAAGGTTGTGAAACGCGCATTCTTTATGCAATATATACGTAGCAGGTATAATATATTCGTATACTCCGAAGTGTTCATGTCGTATATACACGCTCAATGCCCTGTTGGACGTTCTAGTAAAAGTCCGGAAACCTTCTGCGCCCCATCGGGGTCGCAAGGGGCAACAGCGAGAAAACACTCATGTCTTATTTCCAGCGGCAACGTACAGCTGTAACTGTTGTCTCATTGCCGCGACAAATGAGCAAAAATGGCAACAAATATGATTGCTACACACGGTTTAACCTAGCAGTTGTACAATGGCTGCCACAGCTGCCGACTATCTACAAGTCAAAGCGCCCGACAACTCTCAGACGTTTAGCGGGGCAGATTCCCTCTCAGCGCGTGGCGAGACACTCACTCGTCATGCCATAATTATATGTGTATGTTTAAAACGCATTATTTTCATGGCATGCTGCTCTCCGGCGGCCGAGGTTTAGTTTCAGGGCAAGCAAGAGTCCCGTGGGTACATAACGGCTAAGGGCATTTCACGTCGCTGCTGGCTCTATTGAACAAGGGATTACGTTCCGCCTCGTCTCGCCGAGTAGGTGACATGGAAAACTCCACACTTTTTACATTTCTGTTTTTATAATATTTTTCGAATAGCCCGCCACCTTCGAACACTTTTTAAAGTCCCCTCTGCTGTACATATTATTTCAACCTCAGCAGAAGAAGTAGCAGTAGCAACAGACATACAGCAGCAACAGCAGTACATATCTGTCGGCCGTCGTATCTGTTGCACCTGGAGAATTGGTATCAGGTATTACAGGTTTCATACATACAGTACCTAATTGTCCAGTCCCACGCTTCAGACGCAGGTGCTCGCAACGGCAAAGCGCTTCAGAGCCATGCCTATGTTGCCTCCCGTCTCACTGCACTGCCCCGATGTGTACTGCCTGGCTGATAGTCTGTGTGTACTACAATTCCAAAGCACGCATTACATACGACGAGCCGTGTGCACTTCCAGCAACAAAAACAAATCTCCGCTGGATTTTCTCTGCGTTAATAATCTCAACAATTAAAAAAAAATCGCTCGATTCTACGTACCCGTCCAGTTTTGGGCTTCGATCAACCTCAGCCGCAGCAGGAGCAGCAGATACAGAAGCAGTGAAAAAAAGTCTGTTGAGCGTCATCTATGAATTCACCTACCCTTTGCGTACAACACACACCTCACACCGAGCACGTACGTGCCCACAAAACTGGCTCCCCCGGTCCGTCCACCTGCGGGAAACTGGTACCAGGTATCTACTGTATATGTACTGTAGGTATCATATAAAGCGACCTGTCC